>WAAF01013048.1:0-10285 GCA_013400475.1 Tricholaema leucomelas | reverse complement strand
AGTGTGCAGTGGTGCTGGAGCAGGAGGAGAGGTCCCTGGGGAGGTTCCAAGGGCCCTGCATGGGGCAGGGGCAGGGAGTGAGGGGCAGGGGCAGTGTAGTGCAGCAGCCCAGGGCTCTGGTGCTGACTCTCAGAGCTCTTTTCTCTTTGCCTCGCTGAAGACTGCAGGAGCAGCTGGCTCGAGAGCTTGGGGGCAAGCAGCTGAAAGAGGAAGAGGAGCTGAGGAAGATGAAGCAGGGGAAGAGCGAGCATGGAAAGGACAAAGGGCAGCAAAGCCATTCCCTGGCAGGTGCCAGGCAGGTGGGTGCTGTGTGCCACAGCCAGAGCCCTGGGCACCTTCCTGCTGAGCTGCAGCACTGCTGAGTGCCCACAGGGGCTGCTGGGCAGCCTGCTGGTGTGGCTGGCACAGAGCCAGGCTGCCCCTGGGCTCAGCGTTGGGCACCTCACTGCCAGAAGGACATTGAGGGGCTGGAGCTGGTCCAGAGAGGGGCAAGAAAGGTGGGGAAGGGTCTGGGGACCTTGGGGAGGCTGCAGCTGGGGAGGAGCAACCCTCCCTGGGCACAACTCCCTCCTGATGCCAACCTACCTCTGCCCTGCTCTACTGCCAAACCACTGCCCTCAGCCTGTCCCCACAGCCCCTTCTGAGCAGTCCCTCCCCAGCCTGCCTGCAGCTCCCCTGCAGGTACTGAACTGCAGCTCTGAGCTCTGCCTGCAGCCTTCTCCTCTCCAGGCTGCACAGCCCCAACTCTGCCAGCCTGTGCCCACAGCAGAGCTTCTCCAGCAGCCTCTCAGCAGCTCTGTGGCCTCCACTGAAGCTGCTCCATGAGGTCCACATCCCTCTTGTGCTGGGGGTCCCAGAGCTGGATGCAGGGCCCCAGGGGAGGTCTCAGCAGAGCTGGTGCCAAGTGACAGCAGCCTGGGCTGGATCAGCAATGCTGTGGGCAGCAGGGATTGTGCCCCTGGGCTGGGCACTGCTGAGGGCACAGCTTGAGTGCTGGGTGCAGTTTTGGGCCTCTCACTCCCAGAAGGACACTGAGGAGCTGGAGCAGGGCCAGAGAAGGGCAGGAAAGGTGGGGAAGGGTCTGGAGCAGAGGGCTGGGGAGGGGCAGCTGAGGGAGCTGGGGGTGTGCAGTGTGGAGCAGAGGAGGCTGAGGGAGACCTCATTGCTCTCTGCAGCTCCCTGAGAGGAGGCTGCAGCCAGCTGGGGCTGGGCTCTGCCCCTGGGCTCAGGGGATAGGAGGAGAGGACCTGGGCTGGAAATGTGCCAGGGGAGGCTTAGGTTGGAGAGGAGGAAAAATGTCTCTGCTGGTGGAGTGGTCAGGGATGGGCAGAGGCTGCCCAGGGAGTGCCCCTGGCTGGAGGTGCTGCAGAGCTGTGTGCCCATGGCACTTGGGCAGAGGGTTTGGTGCCCATGGGGTGAGGTTGGGTTGCTGCTGGCCTGGATGGTCCTGGAGGGCTTTCCCCACCCAAACCATTCCATGGTTCTGTGCTTCTGCAGGGCTTTTGCCTGGCTCTGTGAGTGAGCTGCTCTGAGTCCTGGCTTCACACAGATCCAGACAGCTCCTGGGAAGCTCTGCCTGGCTTTGGCCCACATCTTCTCCCCACCCTGCTTGTGAGCTCTGCTCCTGCCTTCTCTGGCAGCAGGGACTACCAGGCCCTCTGTTCTTGCTAGCAGCAGGCTCCCCAAACAGCCAGGGGTGCTTAGCACCCCAGGAATGAGCCCTGAGGACTTCCCAGGAGGAAGGAAGGCTCAGGAGTCCCCTGCTTGGCCTTGGGGAGCTCCTTTGTTTCTGGCTCCTGCTTGGTCTGGCACTGAGGAATCGCAGAACCATAGAATCAGTCAGGGTTGGAAGGGAGCACAAGGATCAGGCAGTTTCAAGCCCCCTGCCATGCCCAGGGACACCCTACCCTAGAGCAGGCTGCCCACAGCCTCAGCCAGCCTGGCCTGAAACACCTCCAGCCATGGGGCCTCAACCACCTCCCTGGGCAACCCATTCCAGCCTCTCACCACTCTCATGCTCAACAACTTCCTCCTCACCTCCAGCCTCACTCTCCCCACCTCCAGCTTTGCTCCATCCCCCCCACTCCTGCCACTCCCTGACAGCCTCAAAAGTCCCTCTCCAGCTTTTTTGTAGCCCCCTGCAGATGCTGGAAGGTCACAAGAAGGTCCCCTGGGAGCCTCCTCTTCTCCAGACTGAGGTTCCAGGACTTAGGTTGCAGTTGAGCTATGCTGGGTACCAGCTGGCCTGGCATTTGCAGAGCAGCCAGCACGGGGCTTGGGCTGCTGGTGTAAAGATCCTCAGTGTCCTGCAGCACCTGAGCTTTGCAGTGCTCACAGCTCTCTCCTGCCCCTCCTGCCCAGGGCACATCCATCAGCGACACCAACGACCACCCAGAGGTCACCGAGGGAGCAGAGCCCAAGGAAGCTGTAAAGGAGCAGCCAGGGGACAAAGAAGATGAAGAGGAGCAGAGGAAGGTTCCCCTGGCAGATACCTGCTCAGAGGTGGTTGTGCAGCCCTCAGCCCCACAGCAGGAGGAATCCAAAGACAAAGCCCAGAAGGACAGCGAGAAGGACTTGGCCCCAAGGGACAGTGAGAAGGACTTGGCCCTGAGGGACAGTGAGAAGGACTTGGCCCTGAGGTTTAAGGCCTATGAGTCGTCCCAGAAGGATGTGGCAGCTATTTTGTCCTGCTGGGACAGGGTTCAGGGTGTGCTGCTGTCCCCTTCAGCCCAAGAGGAGAAGCAGCAGGCAGCAGCGGAGCAGCGCCGGCGCTTGTCCAGCCGCAGGAGCCGGAAGGGCAGAGAGAAGGAGCAGCAGGAGAGGCTGCAGAAGGAGCAGCAGAAGGAGCAGAAAGAGAGGCTGCAGCAGGAGCAGCTGCAGGAGCAGCAGAAAGAGAGGCTGCAGCAGGAGCAGCTGCAGAAGGAGCAGCAGGAGAGGCTGCAGCAGGAGCAGCTGCAGAAGGAGCAGCAGGAGAGGCTGCAGCAGGAGCAGCTGCAGAAGGAGCAGCAGGAGAGGCTGCAGCAGGAGCAGCTGCAGAAGGAGCAGCAGGAGAGGCTGCAGCAGGAGCAGCTGCAGAAGGAGCAGCAGGAGAGGCTGCAGCAGGAGCAGCTGCAGAAGGAGCAGCAGGAGAGGCTGCAGCAGGAGCAGCTGCAGAAGGAGCAGCAGGAGAGGCTGCAGCAGGAGCAGCTGCAGAAGGAGCAGCAGGAGAGGCTGCAGCAGGAGCAGCTGCAGAAGGAGCAGCAGGAGAGGCTGCAGCAGGAGCAGCTGCAGAAGGAGCAGCAGGAGAGGCTGCAGCAGGAGCAGCTGCAGAAGGAGCAGCAGGAGAGGCTGCAGCAGGAGCAGCTGCAGAAGGAGCAGCAGGAGAGGCTGCAGCAGGAGCAGCTGCAGAAGGAGCAGCAGGAGAGGCTGCAGCAGGAGCAGCTGCAGAAGGAGCAGCAGGAGAGGCTGCAGCAGGAGCAGCTGCAGAAGGAGCAGCAGGAGAGGCTGCAGCAGGAGCAGCTGCAGAAGGAGCAGCAGGAGAGGCTGCAGCAGGAGCAGCTGCAGAAGGAGCAGCAGGAGAGGCTGCAGCAGGAGCAGCTGCAGAAGGAGCAGCAGGAGAGGCTGCAGCAGGAGCAGCTGCAGAAGGAGCAGCAGGAGAGGCTGCAGCAGGAGCAGCTGCAGAAGGAGCAGCAGGAGAGGCTGCAGCAGGAGCAGCTGCAGAAGGAGCAGCTGCAGCAGGAGCAGCAGGAGAAGCTGAAGGCTGCTGAGGACTCCAAGCTGCCTCAGCTGGAAGGGGAAGGGGCAGCAGGGGCAGGCAGGAGCCGAGGTGTTGGGGTGCCCTGCTTGGACATCGAGGTGCTGAGCTCTGCTGATGTGATGAGGACAGTCCTGGAGAGCGACAAACTGCCGAGGGCAGAGCAGGTAATGCCCTGGGAGGTTCAGCTGCTGAGCCTGCCCCGGGGTGGACCCTGGGGCCTGGTGTCCCACCAGGTGACAACAGCACAGCCCTGGCCAGGCTGCAGCTGCTGCCCCCACAGCAGCCCTGTGCCTCGGATGGGGGCACAAAGGGAATGGTCTGTCCTGGGCTCCTCTCCAGAGGGAAAGGTGGTGCCAGCAGGGGGTTGCAGGCTGCACAGGGACACAGCCAGGCTGAGCCTGGATGTCTCCATCTACAGAGCCACATGCACCTCCCTGGCCAGCCTGTGCCAGTCTCTCCCCACCCTCCCTGGGCACAACTCCCTCCTAATGCCCAACCTAACTCTGCCCTGCTCCAGTTTCAGCCCAGGCTGCCCAAGTGCAGCATCTCCACCTCATCTTCGTAGCATCACAGCACCAAGCTGGCTGGAAGAGAGCTCCAAGCTCAGCCAGCCCAACCTGGCCCCCAGCCCTGTCCAACCAACCAGGCCATGGAACTGAGTGCCAACCTAGCACCCAGCCCTAGCCAAGCAACCAGACCAAGGCACTAAGTGCCAACCTAGCACCCAGCCCTGGCAGGGTGCTGATGGGCATTGTTGCCTTCAGCTGAGTCACTCAGAGCAGAGATTCCTCTCTGCAGGTGCCACCTGTAGGTCCTGGCACTGCTCTGGAGCTCTCCCACCTCCCTCCCTGGGCAGGGTGAGGGCCTGTGCTGCACTTCAATCCATCAAACCTCCCCAGCAGCTCAGTCTTTAAGGTGTGAGGATGGAGGTGACAGGAAGGTGACCAAGGTTTGCTCTTCTGCTTTAGGTCCTGGCTGAGCTGGGCCTGGGTCCCTCAGGCCCCCCCATCCCTCCCCCTGCTCTCTACTCTGTGGTTCGCTGCCCAGCGAGGCAGAAGCTCCCTGCAGCAGAAGGCCTCCAGCACTTCACCTTGCTTGTGCCAGAAGCTGCCAGGGTGGAAGAAGAGAAGAAGGACACCCAAAGTGTTGTGGATGCCTCCAGTGTGCCCCCAGTGAAGGTGCCAGGGCAGGGATCAGTCTGGATGGGGGTCAGGGCGGGGGCAGGTGGGATGGAAGAGGGTCAGAGTGGAAGGGCTGTAAGGATGTGATGAGGCTCTGTGCCTGGAGAGATCCCTTCTGGCTGTCCAGAAGAGACAGAGAGCTCTGCTGCAGACACAGAGTGGGTCTGGGAGAGGAGAGGCAAAGCCTCAGCTGAAACCTCACCCTGCAGCTCACACCTTCAGCTGGGGGCTGCAGAGCTGGACAGGAGCAGGCACTGAGTGCTGGCAGCCCAGAGCCAGCCCTGCCCTGGGCTGATCCCCAGCAGCGTTGGGCAGCAGGGACAGGGAGGGGCTTCTGCTGAGCGCCCCCGACCCTGCAGTGCTGCCTCCCAGCTCCCACCTGTCCCTCCTTTTGCTCTCTCCTTTGGGCTGCAGAGCTCAGAGGAGCAGAGCAGCCCAGGCAGGGGCCGGTCGAGGAAGGAGAAAGCCACAAGCAGCCAGGAGGCTGCCAGGAAGAAGCAGAGCTCTGGCCACGGCAGGAGAGATCTCCAGAGGCCAGCCACAGAACCAGCAGGGCACCAAAGCCAGCAGGACACCCTGGCACCCCCAGGGAGACCTCTCAGGTCCGGGAGGGGGGAGGCATCCCTCTGCTTCGGGGCCAGCTTGCCAAGGAGCTCCACCCTGGCAAGTTCCTCAGCTCCTGCTGCTCTCCTTTGGTGCGTGAAGGTTCCTCTCTCCCTGCCAGCAGGAGCAGCTACCGCTGGGTAGTGCCTGCCCAGGGCCAGGTGGAGCTGCAGCTGCACTTCAGCTCCCAGGTGCCAGGCCAGTTCGAGCAGAGGCTGCATTTCGAGCTGCTGGGGACGCGGCGCCGCTACCAGCTGCACTGCAGGGGCAGCTGCCTGTACCCCAGCATCAGCCAGGAGCCAGGGTAAGGCTGAGCCCTGCCGTGGAGCTGGGGCAACGAAGGAGGCAGGAGGTAGCAAAGCTGCAGTCAATGTAATTCCCCCCCAAGCCCTGCCCACAGCTCTATGCGAATGAGCTGCATTTGGATGCTAATTGAGTGGGGAAACCCCTCCCAAGGATGCTCCTGGGCAGTGCATTCAGAAGGCAGGAGAGGTTTGGCCACAGAATGGCTTTGCCTCACTCACAACGAGGCAGCCTGGAGCCCCAGGGCAGGTCTGTGCCACTCGCTGCAGGGGAGGGTTGGAACTGCTCAGCCCTTGAGAAGCTTCCAGATCTTCCCAGAGGCAGAGGATCTCTGAGCTGCTCCTGGTTCCTCTTGGCAGGGAGGGTTGCAGAGGTGCAGCAGCATCTCTGGCAGCTGTGCAGAGAGCACCATGGCAGTGGCTCTGCTTGCCAGGGCCTGAGGCACTGAAATGCCTTCTCCTGGGGAATTGAGGCACTTCAGCTTCCAGGTGGTTCAAGCCCAAAGTATCAGGGCCAAGCTGGTCTGAAGCACCAGGCAGAGCAGAACACATTGGCCAGGAGCAGCGAGGCAGAGGCAGAGAAGCAGAAGCAGCAAGGCAGAGGCAGCAGGGCAGAAGGAGCAGAGCAGAGGGAGCAGGGCAGAGGCAGCAAGGCAGAAATAGCAGGGCAGAGGGAGCAGGGCAGAGGAGTAAGGCAGAAGGAGCAAGGCAGAGGGAGCAGGGCAGAGGCAGCAGAGCAGAGGCAGCAGGGCAGAAGGAGCAGGGCAGAAGGAGCAGGGCAGAGGCAGCAGGGCAGAGGGAGTAAGGCAGAAGGAGAAGGGCAGACGGAGCAGGGCAGAAGGAGCAGGGCAAAAGGAGTAAGGCAGAGGCACGGAGCAGGGCGGAGCAGGGCAGAAGGAGCAGGGCAGAAGGAGTAAGGCAGAAGGAGCAGGGCAGAGGCAGCAGGGCAGAGGGAGTAAGGCAGAAGGAGAAGGGCAGACGGAGCAGGGCAGAAGGAGCAGGGCAAAAGGAGTAAGGCAGAAGGAGTAAGCAGAAGGAGCAGGGCAGAAGGAGCAGGGCAGAGGGAGCAGGGCAGAGGGAGCAGGGCAGAGGCATCAGGGCAGAAGGAGTAAGGCAGAAGGAGCAGGGCAGAGGTAGCAGAGCAGAAGCAGCACACACTGAGGCAGAGGCAGCAGGGCAGAGGCAGTAAGGCAGAAGCAGCACACACTGAGGCAGAGGCAGCAGGGCAGAGGCAGCAGGGCAGAAGCAGCACACACGGAGGCAGAGGCAGCAGGGCAGAGGCAGCAGCAGCAGCACAGCTGCTTGCATCTCAGCTCCATTTCATTCCCTGCCCAAGTGCAGAGGCTCTTTGCCCACAGAGGTTCACCACTCAGATGGCATTGCCCAAACTGCCCAGGTGAGGTGACCCCAGGCCTTGCTCACCCTGACTTGGGCCAGACACCAACAAGCACCTGAGCACCTGTGGGTCCCTGTTTAGCACTTTGGGAGGGGACATCATGGCCCAAGCCTTTGTTTTCCTCCCTCCCTTGCTTCCCCCAGCAGCAGGAGGCACATCCCATAGGCCTATGAGCCTGCCAGAACACCCTGGGGCTGTGCCACTCTGCTGCCCCTGACCTCCCAGCTCTGCCCCATGTGTCCCTGTGCCCTTCTGCCTGAGCCACCCAGCAGCTGTCCCCATGCTGGAGCTGGGCAGCAGTGCTGGGCCCTCAGGCAGCACTCAGAGTTGGGGCTCTGGGAGCAGCTTTTCTGCTGACAGCACCTGGCAGCTCCTCCTTGCCTGCTTTCTGTGCCCAGGGTGGTGTTTCCTCGCTGCAGGAAGAGCAAGGCAGCTGCTGACATCATCTTCAAGGAGTATGTCCTGAGCACAGGAGTCTTCCACTTTGGACCACTGCTGTGTGGCAAGTCAAGAGCCTGGTAGGTGCTGCCCACCCCAAATGATGCTTGCACAGGGTGAGGTGTTAGGGTGGCATCTCCAAGGGCAGGGACACACAGTTCAGGGCAGGCCCAGGCAGAGATTGCTATGAGCTTGGTGGCTGGGAAGGAGCAAGGGTGGGTGAGCTGCAGCACATAACAGCCTCAGGAGCATTGGAGGAGCTGGTGGAGGGATGGGACTGGTGGAGGGATGAGAATGGTGGAAGGATGGAATGGGTGGAAGGATAGGGCTGATGGAGGGATGGGGCTGGTGGAGGGATGGGGCTGGTGGAGGGATGGGACTGGTGGAGGGATGAGAATGGTGGAAGGATGGAATGGGTGGAAGGATAGGGCTGATGGAGGGATGGAGCTGGTGGAGGGATGGGACTGGTGGAGGGATGGGACTGGTGGAGGGATGAGAATGGTGGAAGGATGGAATGGGTGGAAGGATAGGGCTGATGGAGGGATGGGGCTGGTGGAGGGATGGGGCTGGTGGAGGGATGGGACTGGTGGAGGGATGGGAATGGTGGAAGGATGGAATGGGTGGAAGGATAGGGCTGATGGAGGGATGGAGCTGGTGGAGGGATGGAGCCTGTGAAGGGATGGGGCTGGTGGAGGGATGGGGCTGGTGGAGGGATGGGGCTGGTGGAGGGATGGGGCTGGTGGAGGGATGGGGCTGGTGGAGGGATGGGGCTGGTGGAGGGATGGAGCTGGTGGAGGGATGGGGCTGGTGGAGGGATGGAGCTGGTGGAGGGATGGGAATGGTGGAGGGATGGGAATGGTGGAGGGATGGAGCTGGTGGAGGGATGGGAATGGTGGAGGGATGGAGCCTGTGAAGGGATGGAGCTGATGGAGGGATGGAGCTGGTGAAGGGATGGAGCTGGTGGAGGGATGGGGCTGGTGGAGGGATGGGGCTGGTGGAGGGATGGAGGTGACCTGCTGGAGAGCAGTCCTGTGGAGAAGGACCTGTGAGCCCTGGTGGGCACCAAGTTCTGCATGGCACAGCAGTGTGCCCTGGTGGCCAGGAAGGCCAGAGAGGTTCTGGGGGGCATTAGGAGGAGTGTGGGCAGCAGCTGCAGGGAGGTTCTCCTGCCCCTCTGCTCTGCCCTGCTGAACTGCTGCCTTCAGGTGGCCTGTCCTCTTCTGGGGTGGGGACAGCAAGTGTGGGGTGGGCCTCAAAGTCTGCTCAAAGAAGGAGCAGAGGCAGCATGCAAGGTGCCCCTGGGCTTTGCCTTGGCCTGCTTGCTGGGGCCTCCTGTGCCATTGCACAGCCTTCCCCTCCCCCTCTCCCCGTCGTGTGCTCAGGTACAAGGCCCTGCAGCCCCCCAGCCACTGTGAGAAGATCTCCATCCTCAATGCCACCCCCCTGGAGGCAGAGGTGAGCTTCTCCTTCCAGAGGGATGCCAAAGCAGACACCTTCCTCCTGGAGCCCCCCAGCATGAAGCTGAAACCTCAGGAGAAGCAGGTAGGAGGCCAGGCAGGAGGCAGCAGCAGCAGCAGAGCCCAGGAGCCCTTCCTGCTGCTCACTGAATGCTCTTCTGTGTTGGGGCCAGGAGCTGAGCCTCTGGGCATACCCCACTGCAGCTGGCCTGGTGGAAGACAAACTCATCTGCTGCATCAAGGACAACCCAGAGCCTGTGGTCTTCCAGCTGTGCTGCCAGGGGGTGCAGGTGGAGCTGGGGGTCAGCCCCAAGCAGCTGCATTTTGGCAGGGTGCTCCTGCACAGGTCAGTCAAGCTGTGGGCACTCTGCTGCCAGGCACTCTGCTGCCAGGCACTCTGCTGCCAGGCACTCAGCTGAAGCCTCTCTTCACCTTCTCTTGCTGTGTGGGCACTCAGCCTGCGTCCTTCTTTCTCCCAGCGCTTCCAACCTCCTTGCTCACCATTCCTTACTGGCTTGGATGAGCCTTGAGGGAGCCTGAGGAGAGATGGTGGAGTCCTCATGCCTGGGGCTGTTCCAGAACCTTATGGCAGTGGCACTTGGGGCCATGCCCGTGGTGGGGTTGGGTTGCTGCTTGGACTGGAGGATCCTGAAGGTCTTTTCCCAAGCCCAACAGTTGTCCCGTGGCAGACACCAGCTCTGGACCCATCCCTCCCCTCAGCAAAGGGCATCCTGATGCTGGTCCAGACAGACTCCAGTAGCTCCTCTGTAGCTGCCTTCTGTTGGATACCTTTCTGCTACCCAAGGACCTCACCTCTCAGGCTTGTGGCAAAGAGAAAGCCCTGAGAGGATGGGTTCAGACCCCTGTGTGGGGCTGCTCTGAGTGGCATTCCTGCTGCAGCCCTCAGAGCAGCCTTCCAGGAGCTGCAGGAGGCTCCAAGAGAGCTGAGGAAAGGACTTTGGATCTTTGATTGCATTCTGTGCTCCACAGCCTCCCTGGAGGTGTTCAGTGCCAGGCTGGGTGAGGCTTTAAGCACCCTGAGCTGATGGGAGGTGCCCCTGCCCTGCCCGTGGCATTGGCTGTGCTTTGAGGGCACTTCCAACCCAAACCCATTCCGTGAACTCATAAACCTCAGCCCCCTCCCAGCACAGGAAGGGCCTGGAGCTGCTGCA
>WAAF01013046.1:1054-26672 GCA_013400475.1 Tricholaema leucomelas | reverse complement strand
GTTTACTCAGATTGCCCCATGTATAAGCAATGTATGGAGATGGATGGGTTTGTCGGCCATAGCACTGTCCGATAGGCTTCTGTCGTCAGGCAGGGACATGCCATATTTGGAAAGGTCCCCAGGTCCTGTACCCCCACATATGGGAAGAGCAGGAGCAAGCCACACGCCCAAGGCGTGAGCTTATGCACCGTGACTGCCCCGTGGGCCCTGAGCAGCCCAGACAGAGCGGCGCCAAGGCCACTGTCCCCCCAGTGTGCCTTCATCGTGTTTACCTCTGTCTGGGGTAGGCGAGCATGTCCAGACAGAGCAAAAGCAAAATGAGGAATAGAAATAAGCCTATTTTTCGGGCCTACAGCCCCTCCATGACACACTTCCAAGAAAGTATTCAGGCAGTGTCCTTCTTGGCACTGGTTGGAAACATTCCTAGCTCACTAGACAGCAAAATCAAGTACCAATTCATGGTGAGAACTTTCTTTATTGGGCATGGATCTTTAAAACTCTCCTAAACTCTGTTGTGAGCAATGACCTAGGGAGACACGTACCAAAAAGTTGGGGTTTATAGAACCTTGCCACTGCAGCAAAAATCAGGTCTTACCAACAACTGACAAAAAAATCTCCATGCCCAAAATCCTGAGTAATCAGGAGAAGATAAAAAAACATTTCTGGTTTCAATATCATAGCTCTAGATCAGAGATCAAGCATAAAATTACTCCTGAACTTAGGTGTGCTGGCTTGAGGCTAAATGCAGCATTTTAATGAGATAAATTAGATCACTGACTATGAAAAGAAAATAATTGTGATGTCTATATCACCCATTGGTTTTGCTTAGGGATATAAAAACAAGAATAAATAACAAAGTTTCTCAGTCTCTGGCTGCTGCTTGCTGTGCTGTCTCTGCTTGAATCTGTGTAATCCAACCTAACAATTCTCCTTCTAACCTATGGTCAGCTTTTTCTGCATCTCCCCCCTGCACCTAAAGCCTTCTGAAGTAAGAGAGGGGGTGGGAAGAAGGAGGGGAGTTAGTTCAGTGCCCTCCTGCTTTTCAGGAGGGGTTTAGAGTTTTGCTTTCCAGGAGGGGTTTAGAGTTTCTGTATTACTTTTAACTTCTATGTGATTGCACAGAGTTGTAAATATCTGTATATATCATGTATATAAGCTTGTAAATATGTTGTGCACTGTGAAATACAGCTTCATCCTTCCAGTCAGATGAGTTAGTCAGGTGAATCCTGAGAGGGGAGAACTCCCAAATCACCACATTAGGTTTCAACTGGCAGCTTTAATTCATCAGTGTCTACAGATAACCCTTCAAAATCAGCATCCAACACAAGTGGTAGTCTGCATTTCAGCTGTTTCAGTTTTGCAGTGTTTACACTGACCATCAGAAGATGATCTTTTAGCATGCTGTTAATCAAAGGTGATCTTTTAACACCTTGTTCATCATTTCTGTGCTCTTGATCCTTAGGTTATTCCCTGATAGCATCAAAGCATTGCAATATAGTTCCTCTGTAAATGTAAATAAATATGACAAGGCACAGCTACGCTAACTGCTTATACCTTCTGAACTGTGCTGTTCCCAGGAATCTGTCGATGTTGTTACCACCACAACTCTGCAGAAGAGTTAACTGGACTACAGTCACACTGCAGGGAGCATACCTTCATGGAAAGCAACACTTCTGTTCAAGTCTGCTGCAGGAGATCTGAAGCAAGAGGCACTGAGATGCTTTAAGCCTCCAAATTTAAGAAACAATTAGAAAATAGTTTGGGATATAGGTAAGAATAGAGTGCAGAGGAGAACTTAAGGGCATTGTAATGCAGCCTACATTCCTGTAGTTCAATGCAGAAAAGCCAGCACAGGCCCTGTAAGGTATTTTGCCATGTTGCCAAACAGCACTTTTCCCAGTAAAGCTACATTTTTCAACCCAGGGCGAGGCAGATTTGGCTACACCTTCCAGTTGTTGGACTAGCACCTTTTCCTGCTATCTTGTAAGTCTAAGCACTGGGTTGTTTCATAGGGCTCTCTCTCAGGGAAGGTCTTGATGCCCTCAGAGAGACTGCCAACAGATAAGAAAGGATGAGACCATTGCATGATTCATGTGTGAACCTTCCCACGATCACCTTATAAAGCAAGAGTATCAAGGACAGAAGCCCCAACACTCCAGGATGTGTTCCTGATATCCTTATTTGCAGTGCTGCTAGGTGTTCTACCTGTATGCCATGCACATCCCACAATGCTTCCAGAAGATTATTTTTTTTTTATTATCACCAATTAAATGTTAATAATGGTTAGATCTAAGCAGTGTCAGTATCTATTATGCCCCAGTGACATACTTCTGACAGTACACATACACATGACTGCAAGTGTTCTAGGGTGTGGGTGAATGCTGAAGATGGATGGATGGGTGGGCTGGATGGGTGGGCAGAGGCCAATGGGATGAGATTGAACAAGGCCAAGTGCAGGGTTCTACACTTCAGCCACAACAACCCCAAGCAGCACTACAGGCCAGGGACAGAGTGGCTGGAGAGCAGCCAGGAAGAGAGGGAGCTGGGGTACTGGTAGACAGTAGCTGAAGATGAGGCAGCAGTGTGCCCAGGTGGGCAAGAGAGCCAATGGAATCCTCACCTGGATAAGGAATATTGTGGCTAGTAGGATGAGGGAGGTTATCATTCTTGCCCTGTACTCAGCACTGCTCAGGCCACACCTAGAATGCTGTGTCCAGTTCTGGGCCTCTTAATTCAAGAGAGATGTTGAGGTGCTGGAACGTGTCCAGAGAAGGGTGACAAAGCTGGTGAGGGGCCTGGAACACAAACCCTATGAGGAGAGGCTGAGGGAGCTGGGGTTGTTTAGCCTGGAGAAGAGGAGGCTCAGGAGGGACCTCATTGCTGTCTACAACTACCTGAAGGGAGGTTGTAGCCAGGTGGGGATTGGTCTTTTCTCTCAGACAACCAGCAACAGGACAAGGGGACACAGTCTCAAGTTGACAAGGGGACACAGTCTCAAGTTGTGCCAGGGAAGGTCTAGGCTGGATGTTAGGAGGAAGTTGTTGCCAGAGAGAGTGATTGGTATTGGAATGGGCTGCCCAGGGAGGTGGTGGAGTCACCATCCCTTGAGGTCTTCCAGAAAAGCCTGGCTGAGGCTCTTAGTGCCATGGTCTGGTTGACTGGATAGGGCTGGGTGCTACGTTGGAGTGGATGATCTTGGAGGTCTCTTCCACCCTGGTTGATTCTATGATTCTGTGATCTGGAAATTTTGGGTATTGAGTGGAGTCCTTCCACTGAATTCAGTAGACATCAAATACTGCATTCTGTGAAGAGCACATTGCCAGGTGTATTTATAGCCAGTCTTTTCCCCTCTATTATTTAACACCATCATTAAAATCTGAACAATGGCTGTGTTTACATCAGTTTTGTGCAGTGGAAAGTAGAGTCCACACTTGCCAAATTAATTCTGGCTTTACTGTAATGTCTCTTGAGAGTCATGGCTGGCAACAGGAATCAACTAAGGGCAAATTTTCACTGCCAGAAACAGAAAATCATCAAAAATCTGCCCATGTTACCAGCACTTTAAAACAAAAATGTTTGAGGAATAAAATATGAGAAAAATAAAACATTCTTGTAGATGAGTGTTCACTTCAGTTAGAGGTCAAATTTTTCCTCTGTAAAATGATCACACGACATCTTATCATGTGCTTGTCCTTATGTGTGTGCTGCTTGAAGAAGTGAAAGTCATTATTTCTGCTGCAACACTTGCCTCCTGGGTGGGGCAGTCCCCAGGCTTGTGCTGATGACTCTGCTCTCTGACCACTGCCTTTCTGGGACACTGTTCTGTCAGACTTCTCTAGGGCTAGAGATTTTTTTGTTTGTCCTTTAGTCTTGCATCATATAAACAGGTCACAAATGACCTTTGGAGACAAGTGTTACTCCTAGCAATATCTTTTATTATACATAAGGACTCCATCCACTTCATCTGATGTAATCATCATGCTGTAGTTTTGCCTGAGGGATGAATGTGGTAGGTTTAAAAGACTTGGCTGTCGTACCTGAAGAGAGCTGTCAGAGCACACCATAACCTCATTCACTACTTTCCCCCTCCTTTTGCAGAGAAGCTAGCCAGCACCTAAGCTTATGCATTGGCAAACATTTGTGTGTTGTATCAAAGAGTGTTCACCTGTAAATACTTCAAGTGAACTCTACACTACACTTCAGTCTGTGGCACAGTCCTCTTTGGAGCTGATTAGAATAGAATAGAATCAAGCAGGTTGGAAGAGACCTCCAAGATCATCCAGTCCAACCTAGCACCCGGCCCTAGCCAGTCAACCAGACCATGGCACTAAGAGCCTCATCCAGGCTTTTCTTGAACACATGTCCAGGGACGGTGACTCCACCACCTCCCTGGGCAGCCCATTCCAATGCCAATCACTCTCTCTGCCAACAACTTCCTCCTAACATCCAGCCTATACTTCCCTCGGCACAACTTGAGGCTGTGTCCCCTTGTTCTGTTGCTGGTTGCCTGGCAGAAAAGACCAACCCCCACCTGGCTACAACCTCCCTTCAGGTAGTTGTAGNTCCTACTGGCCACACTGTTCCTGATACAGCCCAGGATGCCACTGGCTCTCTTGGCCACCTGGGCACACTGCTGGCTCATCTTCAGCTACTATCCACCAGTAACCCCAGGTCCCTTTCCTCCTGGCTGCTCTCCAGACACTCTGTCCCCAGCCTGTAGCGTTGCTTGGGGTTGTTGTGTCCAAAGTACAGAACCCTGCACTTGGCCTTGTTCAATCTCATCCCATTGGCCTCTGCCCACCCATCCAGCCTGTCTAGGTCCCTCTGCAGGGCTCTCCTACCTTCCAGCAGATCCACACCTGCTCCTAGCTTGGTGTCATCTGCAAACTTACTGATGCTGGACTCAATCCCCTCATCCAGATCATCAATAAAGATGTTGAACAGGACTGGGCCCAGCACTGATCCCTGGGGAACACCACTAGTGACAGCTGCCAACTGGATGTGGCACCATTCAACACAACTCTCTGGGCTCAGCCTTCAGGACTTAGCTGTGTCCTGAATGGATACTGGAGAAGACAGAAGGGAAAATATTGAAAGGGAGGCAGCATAAAGAGAAGAGAAGAGAAGGGAAAGCTGAACTGCTTGGAATTTACAATGTCAGTAAAATGCAGGTTTGGATCAGAGCCACACTAAGTATCAGTTCCCTACAGCTCAGACATTAAAATGATCTTGCCACAGTTGACCCAGCTGTAGTTCAGGTTCTTCAATTTCAAGTGATTTTTGCACCTCAGCACTCTCCATATCCCACTGCAGTCTTCCCCTCTGTTTTTCTTGATTCCAGCTCACCTGGACATCGGGAGAGATAAGGTCAGGGTCATCTTGCTTCATACATCACATTAAACACTACATCACTTGGGCTCACAATTGTGTAGTCTGAAGGAGTACAATTTGTGGACTTATCTCCATTGCACCCATTCTGTCCCATTAAATGTGCTTCATCACACTTAAAGTAAGCAAGGGCAAGCACTGGATACCAGAAAATACATACAGAGTGGCTTCAGCTCACAGGATTCAAGCTGTGGGAGGCAACAAGCAGACTTTCAGCTGTTTCTGAAAGTGGAATTTCCCATCTTGCTTGTTTCCTGCTAGTACAGGAAACAGTAACACAGATTCTCTATCTAAGGGCAATACATTTCAAATGAAACTGTAGTTCTCATTAGAACTCTCTGCTCAGTACTGCACTGTACCAAACAACACGGACAGAATAGCCAGGACAATTGTCAGTGCTATAACAAGTTGTGTAATAACATGTAAACCTTTCTGCATATAAGGAATTATGTCATAACACAGTTGGCTTGGCTTTTGCACGAAGTTCTGCACCTGAGATGAATCACTTTGGTGCACAGTCTTGTAACATTCTCTCTTTCTGCAGTGTGTTATATAAATGCTTTTATCAGGTTCAGCTAAGCCACAAACACTGTGAGGGCTGAATGTCCAGAACACCTCAGTGTGCCATGCTCCACTAAGAACATATGCAAGTAAAAGCAATATCCAGTATGCCAGCAAAGATTCATTTGGCCTCGGTCAAACAAAGGGGTAATTAGCAGAAGTTAACATCAGTATGATTTTAGCAATAAAGTCTGTGTGGACCTCAGAATGGGCAGAGCCCTTTGAAGAGAGTCAGAAAGTGTGTCTGTGTTGTGCAAGGATGTGCAAAGAGGAAATTCTGAGCTAGCACATACCCAAACTGGTCTGTCTACATGGCATAGCAGAATTCCAAGTTACCAGCCTGTGTCTTGGAAGCAGGATAACAGCATCAGTGTGATACCGCACCCAAGTAATGAGCTTGGCATCACTGTGCTGACATGGTGATCCTCCCCTGGATTCCAGGATTCCATTAGCTCAGGAATCCATGCAACGTGCTGCACTGCACAGAGGGGACAGGCTGCAAGTTATATGGAGCTTTGGACCACGTGCAAAACGAAGCCTTCAAGGGAGACAAGAAAAGTGGCACTTGAAGTATCAGAAGAACAAGACGAAGAGTATTAGATGTGACTTCAAACAAGGAAAGTCAGTGATAGAAAGTTAATAAAAGAATTAGTATGAGGAGACAAGTCATATCTACAATAGCCCAACACAAAACATGTGCACATAAAAAGCAGCTCAGTAGTATCTGGCCTTGTGTTAGCTCAGTGCATCAAGGTGAGCTTCATACCGGAAGAAATAAGGAATTAAACCACTCGGCATAATTTAGCTATAACGTTTGGATTCAATAGGTATGAGAAACCTGAACTCAACTGGTATGAGAAACTTGGGCTTCATTCTCTGTTGCTCATTCTGAAACAAGAAATTTGCAATCCTACCTCTAAAAAAAAAAAAGCCTTTTGAATTGTCTCGTGGGAGATCTGATTTTTTGCACAACATTGCAGAAGTCTAGGGAACTTGAAACTCCTAATTCTTTCCTGCCTCATTCTGAGAATCTTGTTTGGTATGAAACATAAGATCCCTTATATAAACTATCTCTAAAATACTGTGGCTGAAAACAAATATCACTGGTTGGTAGAGTTTTATGAGCTGATTAAAACAGTATTTAGATTATGGAACATCCGTTACAGAAATGAATGCCAATGCACCCCATGGATGTTGAAACCGCTTTGTCAGAGGAGTTTTTGATAGTCTCTTCTACCATGCAACTAACTCTGAGACAAAACCATCAGGAATATGAGTAGGTAGTTCTATTAAAAAATAGAGAAGTAAAAAATTCCCTCAGCATTGGTATTGGATACAAAACAGCAGTTTGTTGGCTGTAAAGCAGACATTCTATTACTTAATAACTACATTTATCTTATTTTTAAATTAGCCTCCTCTATAACAACACAAACAGCATGAATGCTCCTGAAATGCCTAATGTTTGTCCTTCTATCAGCATCTCTGAGTATAACTATCCCTGAAAATTAGAGCAGATTAAGTCATAGAATCAACCAGCATGGAAGAGACCTCCAAGATCACCCAGTCCAACCTAGCACCCAGCCCTAGCCAGTCATCTAGACCATGGCACTAAGTGCCTCATCCAGTCTTTTCTTGAACACCTCCAGGGACGGTGACTCCACCACCTCCCTGGGCAGCCCATTCCAATGCCAATCACTCTCTCTGTGAAGAACTTCCTCCTAACATCCAGCCTAGATCTCCCCCTGCACAACTTGAGACTGTGTCCCGCTTCTTCTGTTGCTGGTTGCTTGGCAGAAGAGACCAACCCCCACCTACCCTAGCTCCCTACCTGAAGGGAGCTACAGGCTCCCTTCAGGTAGCTCTCTCTTCTTTGCTAGCCACTTAGAAGAATTAGGAAAACCCAGCATTTTAGCACATCTCATTCCCTGTCTCCAGGCCAGTAACTGTAGTGTCAGCACAGAACTGCTGTACCAGTAAGCTAAAGGTCATATTTTTACTAAAGGGGAAAGGCTGCTCTCACTAAACTCCCTGAAGCACTCTTCCTACGAACAGGCTGGAGTCTCCATATCCTTGATAAATTTCATGTGGCCTAACTGAGTCTGCTATAGGCAGAGAACTGAATATGACAAGGTCACTGCATTCTCTCCGTTAATGAAATCAAGGTTGGGTCTTTGGCTGCAAAACGTTTTCATAAGAGGAAGCATGAAATCAAAGGTCACCTCTCCATCTGCATTGCTTCGTATTTGTCACTTCTTATGTGAATTCCTCTTGCGATCTATTTATAACTTCCTTGTATGAGCTGTCACACCACAAATTTGTATGACCCAGTTAACACATACACAATTGCTTCACTGATTGCATTATTAACCATCTTGGTTTTCTAGGTCATAAATCCAGATCCTATTTGTACATCTGCATTTGCCCTACTTTAGAAAACGACCAACCCACTTGAAGCAGAGTGTGTAAAACATGCAGATGGCTGTAATCCGCCTTCTGCGTAACATGCAGTGTTTAAAGGGAGTTTCTGAGCAATGTGATGCCTCCTTAAACACAGCTTCACTGCATTCTCACTTAAAATTCATTGCCCAAGGAACATGTTGAGGGCAAGACAGGAGCTACCAATGGTATCTGTAACAAAAGCAGAGGACAGAGATCTGGTTAAAAGCTCCATCTAATGCAAACAGCTGGTAGATCTGACAAACCTACACATCCACAGCCAGGGAGAGACTTTGGCAGAGCAAATTCTTCTGTTGACTAGCTCTAGACATTCCTGCAAGGTTTCCATCATCACTTTAGTGTCATCTCTTTCAGAGAACCTGTAGAAAATCTGCCTTAGTTTCCATACCTATAATTGAAATGTTCTTTGAAGGTTCTACTCAGAAAGGTATGTCTTAGTGATAAGCTCAGATTGGATCTGCTCCTAGAAAGGATACGAATGACAGGTGTCTTAAGGTCATCTCACACTTGATTAAAGCTAACTTTACTACACCTTATGCAGTGCAGTAGGAACTTCTACCCCAGCAGAAGTTATTTCCAACCTCTGAAAACAGAATACCTTTATTTTATTCTATATCAAATTATTCACCCAGATATTGCAGCCCAGACAGCCAACCCTGTGCTGGGCTGCATCAAGAGAAGTGTGGCCAACAGGCAAGGGAGGTGATTCTCTCCCTTTACTCTGCTCTCATCAGACCCCACCTGGAGTACTGTGTGCAGTTCTGGATCCCGCAACACAAGAGGGACATGGAACTACTGGAGCAAGTCCAGAGGAGAGCCACGAAGATGATCAGAGGGCTGCAGCAGCTCTGCTATGAGGACAGGCTGAGAGAGTTGGGGCTCTGCAGCCTGGAGAAGAGAAGGCTTCGAGGAGACCTTAGAGTGGCTTTCCAGTATCTGAAGGGAGCCTACAGGAAGGCTGGGGAGGGACTATTGACAAGGTCTGGTAATGTCAGGACGAGGGGGAATGGGTTTAAGCTGGCAGAGGGGAGATTTAGACTGGATGTTAGGAGGAAGTTCTTTACAGTGAGGGTGGTAAGACACTGGCACAGGTTGCCCAGGGAGGTTGTGGATGCTTCCTCCCTGGAGGCGTTTAAGGCCAGGCTGGATGAGGCCTTGAGCAGCCTGCTCTAGTGGGAGGTGTCCCTGCCTATGGCAGGGGGTTGGAGCTGGATGATCCTTGAGGTCCCTTCCAACCTAAACCATTCTATGAATCTATGATTCTATATTACATGGCCCTTAGCAGAATAGTATTTGAATTTTTGGTGGCCACCTTGTCATATTTCCTGACTTTTTAAAACATTCATGTTTCTGCTTGAGACTGGAAGTGAACTTTAACTATACTACTTCTATGCAATACCAAAGAAAGGGGATTCTTTTCAAGCAAGTCTCCCAGTGAGTTTTGGGGTTTGTTTGAGTTTGGGGTTTTTTTTCATCCATTAAGTATCAGGTTGTAATTTCATCTATACAAAAGCATTTGCAAGATTATTATCATGTATTTATCATAGAATCAACCAGGTTGGAAGAGACCTCCAAGATCATCCAGTCCAACCTAGCACCCAGCCCTGTCCAATCAACTAGACCATGGCACTAAGTGCCTCAGCCAGACTTTTCTGTAACACCTCCAGGGATAGTGACTCCACCACCTCCCTGGGCAGCCCATTCCAATGCCAATCACTCTCTCCAGGGAGAACATCCTCCTAACATCCAGCCTTATTTGTTCTGAAAGATCATTCAGAACAAATAAGAAGGAACAGAACTGTCCTCCACTACAACCTGTTCTTCAAATGCTTACGTTGCAGATTACGTTGCTCTTATCTCTTCTCCCAGGATTCAGAAACATTGTACTTGCCTCTCTTACTCATTTTATCTATTACAATCTGCCTTGCTTGCGCCTCCCCCAGACAAAAGCACATTCAGAAAAAAAAATGTTCATGAGTGTGATGAATATTCTTTCTGAATATTTGAAAGCTCAAATATGTTACAACAGGGGATTTACTTTTCTTTTTTTTTTTTGAGATGCAGAATAAAATTGAAACTTAGATACCCATTTTCTTTCCTTCTTTCCAACTTAAGTTAAAAGTTAAGTGTTTTCAAACTTACCAGAAATGGCACATTCTCTAAAAAAGTTTCATTTTTCCATAGTAAACAAATAATTTGGGGCTAGTATTTTTGACAATCAAAAGGCTATTTTTTGCCTCCCCTCTAGTCATAATCAATACAGAGTGCAGAATCGTACAGACTTTGGTCACAAATAACCATCTACTTGAAAGAAATAGAGGTCAGGAAGGACAGGCTCATGAATCTGGCGGCTAAAGAGCAGCACCTGTTAATACAAATATACAATATCAACATAAAAACATATATTAAGATACAATCCTCAGAGTGTTTAGAGCAGAAACAGAGAGGAGTCCCCTCAGGCATCAGCCTCATGCTTGTGATCCCTTGTTTTCATACAATACTGTGTTTTGGAAAGTAGTATGGTAAATACTTTGAGATTAAACTCTCTCTGGTGAATCAAAACAAAAGGCTGGGACAGCCTGACCCTTAATTTAATCAAGGAACTTTATGATGCTCTAAACGCACTCACAAAGCCTGATTAGAATAGAATCAATCAGGTTGGAAGAGACCTCCAGGATCATCCAGTCCAGCCTATCACCCAGCCCTATCCAGTCAACTAGACCATGGCACTAAGTGCCTCATCCAGGCTTTTCCTGAACACCTCCAGGGACGGTGACTCCACCACCTCCCTTGGTGGTGCCCGTTCCAATGCCAATCACTCTCTCTGTGAAGAACTTCCTCCTAACATTCAGCCTATGCTTCCCCCAGCACGACTTGAGACTGTGTCCCCTTGTCCTGTTGCTGGTTGCCTGCCTCCTCTTCTCCAGGCTAAACAACCCCAGCTCCCTCAGCCTCTCCTCAGATTCTGCTCTGAGATACATTAACTTCGAAACCATTCACTATAAATTCAGGGCTAATGGAATGATAACAGCTACAGTTGGGCGTATTCTGCTTAAGTAATATGCACTGACCTGTTACACACCTAATATGTTACATCTGATAATGACAAAATTCCAAGTATAAGGACAGAATCAAGTAAGCAGATTTAAATGCAAAGTCTATACCCTATGGAGCTATGTAGAAGTTTCTTTACACCAATGATTTCTCTAATGGTGTTCAGGAAAAGCCTGAATGAGGCACTTAGTACTATGGTCTTGTTGACTGGATAGGGCTGGGTGCTAGGTTGGACTGGATGATCTTGGAGGTCTCTTCCAACCTGGTTGATTCTATTCTATTCTATTCTATTCTATTCTATTCTATTCTATGTTCTAATTTACATCATCATTGCATAAACACAGTCCCATATCTACCACCTGTTGTTGCAGTCTACCAATGTGAGCAGTGTTTTGGGGGTGTATTATTTGGATCAAGCTGATGAACCAAACTTACAGTAAACCAATGTAGCATAATGACTGAATATACTTCATAGACTTTTCAAAGAGTGTAAAGAAGTCCTGATCTGAGAAAGACAAAAACTAGCATTTTTGAAAGAATCAAGAGTAAGTTTGCAGATGACACCAAGCTAGGAGCAGGTGTGGATCTGTTGGAGGGCAGGAGAGCCCTGCAGAGGGACCTTGCCAGGCTGGGTGGGTGAGCAGAGGCCAATGGGATGAACTGCTAATTTTATTTCTTTTTGGGGGGTGAAATTTACAAGGCCAAGTGCAGGGTTCTGCACTTTGGCCACAACAACCCCAAGCAGCACTACAGGCTGGGGACAGAGTGTCTGCAGAGCAGCCAGGCAGAAAGGGACCTGGGAGTACTGGTTGGCAGCTGAAGATGAGCCAGCAGTGTGCCCAGGTGGCCAAGAGAGCCAATGGCATCCTGGGCTGTATCAGGAATAGTGTGGCCAGTAGGACCAGGGAAGTCCTGCAGTTCAGGAAATTCCTTCTGCTCCTGGACTCAGCAAGCCACACATTGAGTGCTGTGTCCAGTTCTGGACCCCTCCATTGAAGAAAGATGTTGAGATGCTTGAATGTGTCCAGAGATGTGCAGCAAGGCTGGTGAGGGGCCTGCAGCACAGCCCTGTCAGGAGAGGCTGAGGAAATGGGGATTGTTTAGCCTGGAGAAGAGGAGGTTCAGGGGTGACCTGATTGCTGTCTACAACTATCTGAAGGGAGGCTGTAGCCAGGTGGAGTTGGTCTCTCCTGCCAGGCAGACAGCAACAGAACAAGACAACATAGTTTCAAGCTGCTCCAGGGTAGGTTTAGCTGGATGTTAGGAAGAGGTTCTTCATGGAAAAAGTGACTGACATTGGAATAGGCTTCCCCGGTAAGTGATGGAGTCACCATCCCAGGAGTTTAAAAGGAGAGCAGATGAGGCACTTAGTGCCATGGTTTAGTTAATTAGAAGGTGTCAGGTGCTAGGTTGGACTCAATGATCTCGAAGGTCTTCTCCAACCTGGTTAATTCTGTCATTCTGTGAAAATATGGAGAACACTTAACCTTATTTCATACAGATAGCAGTAGACATCAGATGCAAGTGATTTGCAAGAATGCTAGGCTACAAATAAACCCACCTGGAGTCTTTATAACCCCACACTTAATTCTTGAACTACAAAAAATTGAGTGAAAAAATGAGTAGAGGAGGAAAGAGGTCTGTGTGGATGACCAAGGAGCTGCTGGGAGAAAAGCATGTGGAAGAAAGGAGTTCACAGGATGTGGGAAAAGGGACTGATTGCTTGGGAGAATTGTAGGTACATTGTCAGGGAATGCAACAAGGGAGGCCGCAGCCATCTTAGAATTAAATCAGGCAAAGGAAGTGAAAGAGCACAAGGAGGACTTCTTCAAATACATCAGTAGTAAAAGGAAGATCAGGAGAAATGTGGGCCTACAGCTGAAGGAGCAGGGAGCCCTGGTCACAGGGGATGAAGAGAAGATGTAGTTACTGAATGCCCTCTTTGCCTCAGTCTTTACTGTTAAGACCAGCCTTCAGGAATCCCAGACCACGGAAGTAAGGGATGGGAGGAAAACTGGAACATCTGTCTTATGAGGAAAGGGTGAGAGACCTGGGGCTATTTAGTCTGGAGAAGACTGAGATGAGATCTTACTAACGTTTATAAATATCTGCAGGCTGGATGTCAAGACAGGGACAGCCTCCTTTTGGTGTTGCCCTGTAGTAGGATATGGGGCAATGGATGCAAACCAGAACACAGGAAATTCCATCTCAACACAGTGCCAAACTTCTTTATTGTAAGGGTGATGGAGCACTGGAGCTGGCTGCCCAGAGAGGCTGTGAAGCCTCCTTCTCTGAAGACTTTCAAGAACCATCTGGATGCATTCCTGCATGATGTGCTTTGGCAAGGTGGCAAGGACAGACTCGATGACCTTCAGAGGTCCCTTCCAACCCCTTCTATTCTACAATTCTATGACTCTGTGACAATTCTGTTTTGTGTAGTACTTTTAATAAAAATAAGTACTTCCATTACAATGTGGGCTAGTCACTTTAAGTTCACAGGATCACAGGATGCCTGGCTTTCTGTCTCAATACAGAACAATTCTTATTACAGAATAAGAAGTGAAAAGAGAGTGGCCTATCTTGTCTTGTTTAAGGAAGTTTATGTAGCATGTTAAAGCGAAGGACAAGAATCAACAAAGCCTATGAAGGAGAGAAGATTTTTCTCTGCTGCAGTGTGCATTTTTTCACATTGCATAGGTCCTACAGAATCATAGAATGGTTAGGTTCACAGGATCACAAGACATCAGGGGTTGGAAGGGACCTTCATAGATCGAGTCCAGCACCCCTGTCGGAGCAGGACCATACAATCTAGCTCAGGTCACACAGGAGCACATCCAGACAGACCTTGAAAGTCTCCAGAGAAGGAGACTCCACAACCTCTCTGAGCAGCCTGTGTCAGTGCTCTGTGACCCTTACAGTAAAGAAGTTCCCCCTTGTGTTGAGGTGAAACCTCCTGTGCTGCAACTTACATCCATTGCTCCTTGTCCTATCCCAGGAAGCAAGTGAGCAGAGCCTGTCCCCCAACTCCTGACCTCCAGTNGGGTTGGAAGGGACCTTCATAGATCGAGTCCAGCACCCCTGTCGGAGCAGGACCATACAATCTAGCTCAGGTCACACAGGAGCACATCCAGACAGACCTTGAAAGTCTCCAGAGAAGGAGACTCCACAACCTCTCTGAGCAGCCTGTGTCAGTGCTCTGTGACCCTTACAGTAAAGAAGTTCCCCCTTGTGTTGAGGTGAAACCTCCTGTGCTGCAACTTACATCCATTGCTCCTTGTCCTATCCCAGGAAGCAAGTGAGCAGAGCCTGTCCCCCAACTCCTGACCTCCAGTCCTCAGAGAGTTATAAACATTGATTAAATCCCCTCTCAGTCTTCTCTTTTCCAGACTAAAAGCCCCAGGTCCCTCAGCCTCTCCTCATAAGCCACACACTTCAGTCCCCCTAAACTCCAGTCCCCCTAATCATTCTCCTAGCCCTCCACTGGACCTTCTCCAGCAGATCCCTGTCTCTCTTCAACTGGGGAGCCCAAAACTGAATGCAGTATTCAAATGAGGTCTCATCAGGGCAGAGTAAAGGGGAAGGAGAACCTCCCTTCATGTGCTGGACACACTCTTCCTAGTAGACCCCAAGATCCCATCAGCCTTCTTGGCCACAAGGGCACATTGCTCTCCCATAGCTGACTTGTTATCCACCAGTTAGTTGGTTTTGGCAGCACAATAATCTCTAGGCAGTTGATGCAAAACCTAGCACTATGCCTTTCACGTCAGTGCTGCCAATATAACAGAGTCCCCTCTGATACCAGATCATTTCTTCAACATCCACATGTCTAAAATATAACCTTCTGTTCAACAGCAAGAAAATATGATTCACACTGAGATAACACTGAAGGAGCTGCCTCAGTATAAAAACAACCTTCTTGGAACAGAAGAAGTGTTGCGAGATAGATTGATGCAAGTGTTTCCAGATAAGAAAGTTGTAACAACCAATACTTGAGTATTTTGTAAGAAACATGGTGATTTATTCAAATATCATAGCCCCAGTGTTTGAAAGCATTACAATCATGTACATTTAGGGGTATCTTTAAACCTGTTGAGTTGTCTGTCACATAACTACACTTTTTAAGTTTACTTCTTTGGAAAAAAAAATGTGCTGTTTGACCACAGCAAACAACAACAGAAAAAAAAAATTAAAAGCCAAACATATTCAGCAGAGCACAAGTAGCAGGATCATAGAATCAGTCAGCAAGGAAGAGACCTCCAAGATCATCCAGGCCAACCTAGCACCCAGCCCTAGACAATCAACTAGACCATGGCACTAAGTGCCTCAGCCAGGCTTTGCTTGAACACCTCCAGGGATGGTGACTCCACCACCTCCCTGGGCAGCCCATTCCAATGCCAATCACTCTCTCTGCCAACAACTTCCTCCAGCCCAGACCTCCCCCAACACAACTTGAGACTATGTGCCCTTGTTCTGTTGCTGATTGCCTGGCAGAAGAGACCAATCCCACCTGGCTACACTCTCCCTTCAGGTAGTTGTAGACAGCAATGAGGTCTGCCCTGAGCCTCCTCTTCTCCAGGCTGAACAACCCCAGCTCCCTCAGCCTCTCCTCACAGGGTTTGTGTTCCAGGCCTCTTAACAGTCACCCTTCTCTGGGCACATTCCAGTATCTCCAAATCTCTCTTGAATTGAGGGGCCCAAAACTGGACACAGGACTCAAGGTGTGGCCTGACCAATGCTGAGTACAGGGGCAGAATAACCTCCCTTGTCCTGCTGGCCACACTATTCCTGATCCAGACCAGGATGCCATTGTCTCTCCTGGCCACCTGGGCACACAGTTCCAAAGTTAATTAACAGGAAAAACACTTGGGCATGTAGGGTATCCACTCATGCATGGAAAACCAGATCACATTTCCTCTGAATCACAAAATTAACCAGGTTGGAGAAGGATCATCAAGCCCAACCTATCACCTAACCCTTCTAATTAAGTAAACTATGGCACTAAGTGCTTCATCCAGCTTCCTTTTAAACACCTCCAGGGATGGCAACTCCACCACCTCCTCAGGCAGCCAATTCCAATACCAACCACTCTTGCTGTGAAGAATTTCTTCCTAATGTCCAGCCTAAACCTGTCCTGACGTAGTTTGAGACTCTGTCTTCTTGTTCTGGAGGACAGAGACTGTGTGTCCTTGTTCTTGAGGAACAAGGGAAATTGGTACACAGCCTTTGCACAGACTATTGCAGTCAGGTCATCTGCCCAAAAAGTGTCATGCAAAGACTCAAGCCTAGGTTTGGATCTCTGAATGTAGTGTGGGGAAAAAGTCCACCTGAAAAGCAACCCACTGTTGTGTTAACCTTGTGAGATGAATACACTTGTGAAGGTACCTCAGCTTGGGCTTTAATGATTTGTTTTGTTTTACTATGGATTTGGGTTTTTTTGTCCTCTTTATAGCAAGTGATCCTTCCTTCAGCTGAAGCTTTTTCTCTATTTCTAATCAAAGACAAATTCTCCTGGACCTTGACAGGTTCACTTTTAAATACAAAATGTTAACTAAAGTAAGATAAATACTTAGAACAAACAATTCTGTCTGCCTTGATGAAACACTGGGCCATATTGTGAGGCTGTGCAGTACACACAGAACATTTTCTTCCATTCATAGGTAGCGTTTTCTGAACCACAGCAAACCTAGGCATGTGCTACAGCACACACAGTGCACAGCAGCAGAGCAGACAGAACTTGGTTCTTATTGCTGCTTCACATTTTTTGGATTAGGCAAGGCCCCAAGCTTTCTTCAATCAGTATGCTGTGGTTTGGGTCCTACTCCAGATGACTAACATCTTGGTGGAACTATTTTCAGTTAAGGGATTATTTGTATACTCCCTCCTGAATACTGATCCTACCACATCCACTTTGTGTCACAGCCCTAAACAAAAGGAGGAGAACTGCTGCCAGCGTTTCTTCTGTGATCTTTGCGTGAGCACCCTTGTCCGCATTGCTGCCCACTCACTCTTCCTGGCACTGAAAGACTGCTGTGGGAATTGCACAGCCATTGAAATGGCACCTTCACACACAAACCAAACACAGCTTCTGTTTCTTCATGCCTGATTTCAAACATCATTCCATTTGCTTGTTATTTTTCTGGGAAGAATCCCCTCGGCTTTCCCTTGCTGTTAAAATACTTAAGCAGGGCAAAAGAATTAAAGCCTGTGCTAATAGGGTGTCAACGAGTTCAGCAAGCAGCTTCACCAGTGCCATGGGTACGCAGACTTACTAACGAAATAAGAGAAGCAACCTGTCTTCTTCCAGTTCAGAAGTAAACACAACGCTTTTCTGGACAATGAATTACTAGGATATGTATTATTTATAGAATCAGCCAGGGTTGGAAGGGACCACAAGGATCATCTAGTTCCAGTCCCCCCTGCCATGGCCAGAGACACCCTACCCTAGGTCAGGACCCTACTCTAGATCAGATTATTGTTGTTTTAGCATTCAACAGCAAGAGGCTGTAGCCATTTGCTACTTGAGAACACTGTGGTTCTCAAGACTTTCCCACTTGTGATGCAGATGGGTCCTGCTCAATGTGCTGCTATGTTATGAATCTGACTTTGAGGATCCTGTTTCTTCTTGTGCACTGCAGAAGGAACCAAGGGCTTTGGATTCCACTGCCGGGATTATGTGCCTAATCACCTAGCCCTGCAAGCCTCAGCACTGCAGCACTTTAATTCCCATTTGGATGAAGTCCTAATTTACTGTACAATTCCTCAAGCCTGGAGTAGTATGTTGGTAATGCATTCACAAACAGTGACCAAGTTGCTTTGTCTGACACAAAGGACTTCTCCCTGAGAGAATGGCCTGAACTTTCACAGAAGGAACCCTGGCATGTTTCCACTGTTTAGGATTTAGAGTCACACACAGATTTTTCTTCTGGGCTTCAAGAAGATAAGTGGACCTAAAAAGGTTGTCTGTCCTTCTATTAGTAGTAGGAAACTGTACACAATGTCCACGTTTATACGGATAAGGCACGGGCAAAGTAACATGCTTGTTTTAGAGCTGTAGGTGCAGTGCAGTGTGAGATCAACAGCACTGTGACCTCGATGCACTCTGCCCTCCTCGGCTGAGGCAGCTTCCTGCAGAGCATGCTGGCTGTTGTGGATTTTATCTTCATGTGTGTGCTTCCCCCTATTCAATATATGCAAAGCCTTAGAGCCTAAACGAGGGTTAGAATGCAAGCAAGCTGCAGAGCATGGTGGTCTAAATTTCACCATCTAATTGTAGGAACCTTTCTGACACATAAACTGGCACACTAATCAGTCTTCACTCTCTGCACAGCCAAAGGAGTCACCTAAGTGCACCTGCAAAGGATCAGCCATATCCCAAGAGGGCTGAACTACCTTCCAGGGCTGCTTGCTTCTCTCTGATTTGACAAGAAGGCAACGTAAAGCAAGCTCCTAGTTTAGACACCTCAGACAGATGCTGCATTTTAAATGAGATGAGCCCAGGCCTATGAGCTGTACCAGGCAATGCTGACAACACAAGGAAATGCAGAATGTTATGCAGCATTTGTAAATCAGCACCTTGACATCTCTTTCCCTTCTACAGCTCTGCACTCAAGAAGCTGATTGTGATTTACCTTGCTGCAAGAACTGATAAGTCCACATCCAGATTGCCTTAATTAAAAGCAACTATGTTAGATAAGCACAAGTGGAGACACATCAGATTAGAAAAAAAAAAATCAGACAGAACAATTTTAAATACACCTCAGGTTAAAATTACTCTGAAAATTGCTAAGTAGGCTAAGTGTGGACTTCTTTTCTGTTGTTCCTGTAATATGATGACAAAGTTTTAGTTCCTAGCTCCTTGTCTGAGAAAAGTCACCTCCCTTTTGTCTGGTACTCCAAGCACTTGCAGACATTTGTCGTTGGTAAGCTCCTTAAAGCTAGCTACTTGAGATTGCATTTAACTTAATGTTACTTCTGTGTTTCACACTGGCTGGCTTTCAAAAACAATTGTAAGAGTTTAGGAATATTTCCCCTAGCCAAACCAATGCTCTTGCATGAATAACTGATTGTTCTCTTTTTCCTTCCCTGAAAGTTGTTTGCTCAATATAAACAATCTTTTCTGAGGGACTTCCATGAAGAAATTTGATTTGGCAAGGCTTTGTAGTGACTGTGTTGGAGAAAGATACTCTGACTTCCCTTGCATGAGCTATGCAAGCTAAATCTCCCAGGATAAAGTAGTTTCATATCTACAAGCAGAAAGGGAACTCAGTGTATTTCTCCTGTGCAGAATCAGGACCGGTTCTAGGCAAGGGTGAATGAGGGCAGTCACTTAGGGTTGCTTTCTGCAGTGGTAGGCAGAGAAGCCACAGACTCACAGTGCACTGGAGAGGTGAATTTAGTAGTCTTAATACCACCACAGAATCAGAATCAAAAGTTGATGAGGAACACAGAGATCTTTTTGAAAGCAAGGTCCCCTTTCTCTCTTCTCTGCACCCACAGCAATGTGAGTAGCAGAACCAAAGCTCATTTCATCCACATCCTGTCTTAGCTTTACTGCCTCCCTGATAACAGCAGGAGAAGCCTGGCCATGGCTTGCCATCCTTTCTGTGGCAGTTCTGCTGGGCCCATGTGGCTGAGGTATCTCAAAGCAATTCTGCCTAGAACTCTCTGCTTACGGTGGAGGGCACTGGACTAGATGACGTTCAAAGGTCTCCTCCAACCCAATGCATTCTATTATTCTAATTACATTTATGTAAATATGGAAGGGAGAAATAAAGTTCTAAGAGTCAAATCAGATTCCAGAGCTAGATCCAACAAACAAGAGGGAAGGAGTCACAGTGGTAAAAGATAAGGAAGTGTCAGAAGAGGTGATGGTGAAGGAGAGGACTGACTACACAGAAGGAACTTAGAAACCTGGTGTTTCAGAGGTGTGACCAAAGAAATGTCTGATTGCAGAATTGTCTAGGGTAAGGCAGAATTGGGGATTATCAAATGTGAGGATTAACTATCTTGGTTCAGCAACTGGAGACAAAAATACATGTAAGTTCTTTGGGAAAAACATGGTGTTAAATGCTCATCTTCTTCTATGGACTTAGAATCATAGAATTAGTCAGGGTTGGAAGGGACCACAAGGATCAGCCAGTTCCAACCCCTCTGCCATAGGGACATCCTACCCTAGATCAGGCAGGCCACAGCCTCATCCAGCCTGTCCTTAAACGCCTCCAGGGATGGGGCCTCAACCACCTCCCTGGGAAACCCATTCCAGGCTCTCACCACTCTCATGCTCAACAACTTCCTCATCATGTCCAGTCTGAATGTCCCCACCTCCAGCTTTGCTCCATTCCCCCTAGTCCTGTCACTCCCTGAGAGCCTAAAAAGTCCCTCCCAAGCTTTTTTGTAGGCCTCCTTCAGATAATGAAAGGCCACAAGAAGGTCACCTGGGAGCCTCTTCTTCTCCAGACGGAACAGCCCCAACTCTTTCAGTCTGTCCTCATAGAAGAGCTGCTGCAGCCCTCTGATCTTCCTCATGGCCCTTCTCTGGACATGCTCCAGCATGTCCACATCCATCTTGTAACAGGGGGTCCAGAACTTGCAAACCATACAGAGACACTGTCTTGACAACTTCTCCAAATCACAGAATCACACAGAATTAACTAGGTTGGAAAAGACCTCATTGAGTCCAACCTATCACCTAACCCTTCTAATTAACCAAAGCATGGCACTAAGTGCCTAATCCATCCTTCTTTTAAACACTTCACCTCCCTGGGCAACCCATTCCAATGGTCAATCACTCTTTGTGCTGTCATCTGTATCGATGCAGTCCACTGAGTTCTTAGAACTCCAGTAGGCTGCCTCACTAAGCACATTTATGATACAGCTTCCGAATTTCAGAAATAATACAGAGATCTGTACTCAGGAGACAATTAGGATCTGAGTAGTTGCACAAGCAATCTGTTCCCAGACCTGCAATTCAGTAGATTACTGAGTTAGGAGACTATTTCTATGAACAAGTTATTCTACTAAATCACATTGGGGTTCATCAGCGTGTCACAGCGTACAGGCTGAGAAAAGAGTACTGGCCTGAGAAAATCTAGCCAAAGCTTACTGATCAGACAAGAAAAGGGTCAGCCTTTCTAGAGAGGGCTTGCATGCTTGGCAGCAAAAGGCTTTACAGTTACGGAATGCAACAGTGAAACACACATGTAAATGCTGCACAGGCAAACACATCTTCATTTCAATGACCATAATTGAATTTGTGATTGCATGTGAGCTAAATAAATACACATCTGTTGCAGATAGCTGTACTTATCACTCCTCTGATCCTTATTTTCTTGTAATAATTTAAGTCATGAGCCAGCAGTGTGCCCAGGTGGCCAGGAGAGCCAATGGCATCCTGGCCTGGATCAGGAATGATGTGGCCAGCAGGACAAGAGAGGTTATTCTTCCCCTGTACTCAGCACTGGTCAGGCCACACCTGGAGTACTGTGTCCAGTTCTGGGCTCCTCAATTCAAGAGGTCGTTGAGGTTCTGGAACGTGTCCAGAGAAAGAAAGTCCAGAAAACTGGTAAAAGGGCTGGAACACAAACCCTATGAGGAGAGGCTNCACCATCCCTGGAGGTGTTCAGAGAAAGCCTGTCTGAGGCATTTAGTACCATGGTCTAGTTGATTGTCTAGGGCTGGGTGCTAGGCTGGACTGGATGATCCTGAAGGTCTCTTCCAATCTGGTTGATTCTATTCTATGATCCCTTCCAACCTGAGCCATTCTGTGAAATCCTCTGAAAAACAGAAGTAACTTCCCATCTGCAATTTTCCTGAGTGATGAAATAAAGTTAGCACTTCAATGGCCTTAAATTTGGCAGTCACTGAGGTATTTCTTGAAATAATTATAGATACTCATCTATGTCACAGTCATCTTACACAAAACTGCTTTGTTTCTCAACATGATCACTACACAGGAACTACAAATTAGTCTATCGATTTATGAGACAGATAAATGGAAAGGTTCCTTGATGGTTTTTATGTCATTCCATTTAATTTCTTTGGGTTTTAAAATGTCACATATGCAATTTTATTTAAATTAGCACTTATTTTGTAGCAGTTAGTATTCATCTGGCAGTTTAATGCAATAAATTAGTTTGCAGTAGTGTAGAAATATGGTTGCTTTTAGGCTAAAATCTTAAGGAGCGTGTTTGGCAGAGAACTATGTCGTGATTTATGTTCCTTGGTGTGAGCAAAGACACAAGGAAAAGACAAATACTCTTTTTCAATGAGAGTGCTAATAACTGTATTTCTTAGCATCATAGTAGCTATAAATAGTGCAGTATTATTCTTTACTGTTTATCTGTTACTCCTGGGCAGGAACTCAAGTGGAAGATGAAAGATGTAGTAAAAGCTTTTGAACAAACGCAGTAGAATTTAAGGCCGTTTTTGAAATAGATATTTTGAGGCAAGAAATTTTGGCAGTCTTGTCTTTTTCCTCCATGGGAAGACATTAAATACTTGCTTCTAAGAAACATGCCTAGATTAGATACCTGATACCAACTATGCAGTGTTCTTACACTCATCAAAAAATATTTGAGGGAGGATTCATTATCACAGCTAAGATAATGCAGTCTCAGTTCCCAGTCCCACTGCAGACCACTTAATTTTCTTTAGTATAGAAAGGTTTTTGGGTTTTGTTTCAGTTTTGTTTGATTTCATTTTACTGCATTTTGTTCTCATTAAAGCATTTTAATTATGAAACTATTTGCTTAGTTAATTAGCCCTCTGACACTCTTTACCAACCGGAGAAGTCAATGCACTGATGGCAATTAAATTACAAATCAAGAAAATAATACTAAAAGAAAAAAAAACACAAATCCAATTAAAAACTCTCTTGTACTCCAGTTTCTGATGGCATAAGGCTAAGATTTTGGTGAGGAGGTTGTTGGTTTGCTGTTGTTTTTTGAATTAACAATTCCTTTATGTCAGCATATCAGATTTGTCCCTGATCTAGGTCAGGGTGTCCCTGCCCATGGCAGAGGGGTTGGAACTGGCTGATCCTTGTGGTCCCTTCCAACCCTGACTGATTCTATGATTCTATGATTTTGTGATTCATTTTTAATTCTTCTTAGTTTTGACAGGGATCAAAATCCAGAGAGCGAGATGCAAGATCTGATTTTTTTATTTGCAGGTTAGTTCTAGAACATATCTGCAAATATTTAGACTTTTTTTGCAGTGAAATAATGGGTTTTTTTTAAGTTAAAAAAAATATATAGGTTTGTGCAAATCATGGAATCACAGAATCGTAAAATCAGTCAGGGTTGGAAGGGACCACAAGGATCATCTAGTTCCAAGCCCCCGGCCTAGATCAGGCTGGCCACAGCCTCATCCAGCCTGGCCTTAAACACCTCCAGGGATGGGGCCTCAAACACCTCCCTGGGAAACCCATTCCAGGCTCTCACCACTCTCATGGTGAAGAACTTCCTCCTCACGTCCAGCCTGAATTTCCCCACCTCCAGCTTTGCTCCATTCCCCCTAGTCCCGTCACTCCCTGAGAGCCTAAAAAGTCCCAGCCTGAATTTCCCCACCTCCAGCTTTGCTCCATTCCCCCTAGTCCCGTCACTCCCTGAGAGCCTAAAAAGTCCCTCCCCAGCTTTTTTGTAGGTCCCCTTCAGATACTGGAAGGCCACAAGAAGGTCACCTGGGAGCCTCCTCTTCTCCTATGAGTATGAAACTGTAAAGAATTACTGTATCTTTAAATATTAAGCAGCCTTGCTATTGTGCTCTCAAAGTAAATGCAACTCTCTAAGCAACACCATCTGGCAAGTAAGTTATGTTGACAAGGTTTGCTCACAAAGCCTGTGCTCAGTCCCCACTTCCTTGTTTCTCAGGCTCTGATTTACCATTTTCCCTACAGCTGAAATACATCAACTGGCTGAAATGCTGGGCCAGATCCTGAATTCTGCTGAGATTGGCTAAGTAGCTGCTTGGCAAATACAGTGGAAGAGGAGAAAGAATTGATGGTGGAAGCATGGATTAAGGGAAAGAGGACAGACTAAAGGCCAGCAGCATGATCAGACTGTGGAGTCTGTGAGGAGACTCAGCTGAAATCCAGCAGTCCCACAGCTGTGGTGAAACAAAGCATTCATACCTCCTTTCATCAAGATCTGATGCAACAAGTGTCCATATTTCAACTGATAATGCTTAGTTTTGCATAGGGAAAATACCAACAAATCTCTTACTCAAATTCAAATTCAGGACCCACAAGAGTCATCAGGAAGTTAATCAGAATGAATTCAAACAGGATCCTCTCCTGCCAATAGACAAGCCCACTATAATTTCCTTTATTCCTCCATGAACAACTTGTGAACTTTCATGGTAGTGAAGTTAAAAGACTTTTGACAGATCCAGGGAAACATAACTGCCTGTTATCCTCCGTTCATTCAGTCCCCTGCTGGAAGCTATCCAGTTGTTATGAACCTAGCAATGTCCAGAGAGACAAAAAACATCTGCAGTTACTAAAAACCAGGACAAGACAAAGAATGTGCCTCACAGCCTAGCAAATCCCCCATGTGCTGGGCTGCATCAAGAGCAGTGTGGGCAGCATGGCAAGAGAGGTGATTCTGCCCCTTTACTCTGCTATCCTCAGACCCCACCTGCAGTACTGTGTGCAGTTCTGGAGCCCCCAACACAAGAAGGACATGGAACTGTTGGAGCGGGTCCAAAGGAGAGCCACGAAGATGATCAGAGGGCTGGAGCAGCTCTGCTATGAGGACAGGCTGAGAGAGTTAGGGCTCTTCAGCCTGGAGAAGAGAAGTCTTCGAGGAGACCTTATAGTGGCTTTCCAGTATCTGAAGGGAGCCTACAGGAAGGCTGGGGAGGGACTATTGACAAGGTCTTGTAATGTCAGGACGAGGGGTAATGGGTTTAAGCTGGAAGAGGGGAGATTTAGAATGCATATTAGGAGGAAGTTCTTTACAGTGAGAGTGGTGAGATATAGGAACAGGTTGCCCAGGGAGGTTGTGGATGCTTCCTGCCTGGAGGTGTTTAAAGCCAGGCTGGATGAGGCCTTGAGCAGCCTGCTCTAGTGGGAGGTGTCCCTGCCTATGGCAGGGGGTTGGAGCTGGATGATCCTTGAGGTCCCTTCCAACCTAAACCATTCTATGATTCTATGATTCTA
>WAAF01013045.1:55917-78220 GCA_013400475.1 Tricholaema leucomelas | reverse complement strand
TGCAGAGCCTTCAGGAGGATCTGCTCCATTTATATATGTTGTATACCTGTGGCATACAACTGAAAACTAGTCCTGTCTTAGCCAGCTTGTCCACCTGTGTGGATAACTTCTTTTCATGTTGATATGATCAGAAAGTGAAATGATTCTTCAGTCTACATATGAAAGGGAAAATGTGATACAGACAGGTAAATATGGATGGATGGATGGATGTGTCAGTAAGCCTTAGCATACACTTAGTATATGCTTGTGATGGTTTGGGTGTTCCCTGCCCCCCTCCAATTTTGGAAATCACCCAGACTAGACTCAGCCAGCTCTGGAAATTGAATGAAACTTATATTTACAGCTAGCACTATAGACAAGCAGATAGTTACAGTATATACAGATGTAGACAGAAATAGACAAGGTAAAAGGTAATACAGAAACACAACAGCCCTCCCAGAAACCTGAGTCCTCAGGAGGGGCTTCCAACCACCCCTTCACCTTCCCCCTACCTCTCTCAACCTTAGCCCAGTCCCAAGGAAGAATGGAGGTTTGGCCAGGGGGTTAGGAAGCAAAGTGAATTAATCAAAAAAATGGCTGGGAGGCTAGAGAGGGATGCAGCTCAGAGGTCCCCAGCAGGAGTAGTTGTGCCTTATCTGTGTTTTGATTCTTCTTCTTGTGTCTCTCAGTAAGCCTATTAGTGAAGCAGACATCATTCTGTTTTCCTTCTACAGCCTGCAATCTAGTCCTTCTCACCAAAACATTCTAGCTAGCTTCAAACTAGCACAATGCCCTGACAGATTAAAAGAAAAATGGAATTTTCAGTCACAACATTCATGATAGAAAATCCTTTAAAAGTACTAGGTTTGCATGTAGGGGCAAATGTTTTCCCTGGGGCAAAATCTCAACAAAGAGGAGATGTGCCTGCAGTGTGCACATGCAGCCCAGACAGCAACCCTGTGCTGGGCTGCAGCAAGAGCAGTGTGGGCAGCAGGGCAAGGGAGGGGATTCTCCCCCTTTACTCTGCTCTCCTCAGACCCCACCTGCAGTACTGTGTGCAGTTCTGGAGCCCCCAGCACAAGAAGGACATGGAACTGCTGGAGCCAGTCCAGAGGAGAGCCACGAAGATGCTGAGAGGGCTGCAGCAGCTCTGCTATGAGGACAGGCTGAGAGAGTTGGGGCTCTGCAGCCTGGAGAAGAGAAGGCTTCGAGGAGACCTTAGAGTGGCTTTGCAGTATCTGAAGGGAGCCTACAGGAAGGCTGGGGAGGGACTATTGACAAGGTCTGGGAATGTCAGGACGAGGGGGAATGGGTTTGAACTGGCAGAGGGGAGATTTAGACTGGATGTTAGGAGGAAGTTCTTTCCAGTGAGGGTGGTGAGACACTGGCACAGGTTGCCCAGGGAGGTTGTGGATGCTTCCTCCCTGGAGGCGTTTAAGGCCAGGCTGGATGAGGCCTTGAGCAGCCTGCTCCAGTGGGAGGTGTCCCTGCCTATGGCAGGGGGTTGGAGCTGGATGATTCTTGAGGTCCCTTCCAACCTAAACCATTCTATGATTCTATGATTCTATGTGCAGGTGTAAAGGTGGGGCTACTATAATGATCCCCAAGGGCCACTTCATGTCTGTTCCACAAATATTATGTTTTTTAGGATTAAAGCTGGTTTAAAAGTTCCCATCAAGATAAATTCTCTCAAAAAGAAAATTCCCTCCTGATAAATGGACTTAGAATAGAATCATAGAATCAGTCAATGTTGGGAGGGTCCACAAGAATCATCTAGTTCCAACCCCCCTGCCATGGGCAGAGACACCCTACCCTCTGTGAGAATGATCCTCCTCTTTTTTTTTTTCTTGCCCAGTATGGTTTCAAAGATCATTTCAGCTAAAAAACATTTCCTGCCCATCTTGACTCAGGAATTCACATCACTGCAGGCTGCCTGTGTAAGGCAGAGTGACCTTTAGAGCAGCATAGTCCCAGGCTGAGCTGTTTCCCACTGCCTTCTGCTACAAAAAGCCCTGCCTGAGATAGTGAGAGTGCAGGTTTGGTTTAGCTCTGTTAGGCACTTCAGATCTGTGGAAAATGCCAATTTGAACTTGAGCTATTATCCAGAGCTAGACTCCAGGTCTAGCTGGATTTCTAGCTGATTTTCTTGTCAGTTTAAGCTGTCAGTTAAGTGAGCTCAGCTGTTACAAAACACCTCTTCCTCCCTACATTAGTGAAAAGAGCAGCAACTTACCCTTGCAATGATCACATAATACTGTTACAGTCATGGGCTTGCTTTCCAGGGAAATGAATTTTAGGGAAGTGCCTGTTGTATTTACATGCATCTTCTAATACGGTTTTGACATGGGAATGAGGAGGAGCCAGCATCCTATAACCAGTTCCTTGCTTACAGAAATGAAATCACTACAAAAATGAAAATTACTGCTTAATATGGCACTGAATGGAGTCCTATTGACCCTCCCCCTTTGGAGTATAAACTTCTGTTGGAAACTCATAGCAATTCTTTTCCTTCACTGGTACAGAAGTTTCCTCGTGATGGAGGTTTCCCCCTGGCTGTAACCTGACAACACCAAGCTGTGTGGTGCAGCAGACAGGCTGGAGGACAGGGATGTCATACAGAGGGACCTGGAGAGGCTGGAGAGGTGGGCACAAGCCAACCTCAGGAGGTTCAACAATATTTAGTGCAAGGTCCTGCATCTGTGTCTAGACAATCCCAAGCACAAATCCAGGCTGGGCAGTGAGTGGCTGGAGAGAAGCCCTGAGGAGAGGGACTTGGTGGTGCTGGTGGACAAGAAGCTCAACATGAGCCAGCAGTGTGCACTTGCAGCCCAGAGGGCAAACCAGAGCCTGGGCTGCATCAGGGGAAGTGTGGCCAACAGGGCCAGGGAGGTGATTCTCCCCCTCTGCTCCGCTCTGGTGAGTCCCCACCTGGAGTACTGCATCCAGTACTGGAGCCCCATTACAAAAGGGACGTGGAGATGATGGAGCNTAGCTGGGGAGGGACTTTTCAGGACATCAGGAAGTGACAGGACCAGGGGGGAATGGAGCAGAGCTGGAGGTGGGTAGGTTCAGGCTGGAGGTGAGGAGGAAGTTGTTGAACATGAGAGTGTTGAGAGCCTGGAATGGGTTGCCCAGGGAGGTGGTTGAGGCCCTGTTCTTGGAAGTATTTAAGGCCAGGCTGGATGAGGCTGTGGGCTGCCTGGTCTAGGGCAGGGTGTCCCTGCCAATGTCAGAGGGGTTGGAACTAGATGATCCTTGTGGTCCCTTCCAACCCTGACTGATTCTATGATTCTATATCCCATTCTCCTTGAAGGACATCCAAGCGAACCTTCTAACATAACATTTACCTAAATGGTAGATGAAGGGGGTGGTAACTCTGCTGAAAGAAGCTTCAGAGTTTTCCTGCAAGGTAATGCAAGTAGTAGTAAAAATACTAGGAGGAAACTTAAGTAACTGCCATCAGGGAACCAGACTCACATTTTCCTGTAGCACTACAGAGATCAATGGATTTGCTTCAGGTTATGCTTATATAAAAGCAAATACCTTTCACTTTAAAAATGAGAACTGTATCCCTGGTAAATAAACATAACAAAGATGTTTCATAATGCCTCTGGGTGAGAGCACAGATCTCAACTGAAGATGTAGAGGAATGCACAAAGTTAGATGTCTTGCTTGCAGTGTTATAGGCTGCCCTGGAGCAAGGTCAGACTCACAGTTATGCATTAGTATGATTTGTTATGAAAAGTGGCATTTAAATATTTAAATGTACCAGGTCCTATGTGTTTAATTTCATTGTTTAATCGTTGCATAGTTTCCCAACTAAGTAGTAGCTGGCACAGAGCAGTGGGCTGCTCTTTATGCTCTGCTGCAGCTCTCCAGAGCCTTTCAGAACTGGTGAGGCATTTCAGCTATACATTATGCCTTTTTGGCTTTTGAAGCTGTACATCAGGATGTGCAGGACATCAGCACATTTTACTTCCCTGGAACATGATAGGAAATAAAAAGGATAGCTCAGTGTATATTCACAGGCTCACAGGATGTTAGGGGTTGGAAGGGACCCAAGGAAATCATCCAGTCCAACCCCCCTGCCACAGCAGGACAATCCTATCTAACACAGATCACAGAGGAACACATCCAGACAGGCCTTGAAAGTCTCCAGAGAAGGAGACCCCACAACCTCTCTGGGGAGCCTGTGCCAGTGCTCTGGGACCCTTACAGGAAAGAAGTTCCCCCTTGTGTTGAGGCAGAACCTCCTGTGCTGCAACTTAACACCCATTGCTCCTTGTCCTATCCCAGGGAGCAGTGAGCAGAGCCTATCACCCTGCTTCTGGCCAGCCCTCAGATACTTATAAACATTTATCAAATCTCCTCTAAGTCTTCTCTTTTCCAGACTAAAAAATCCCAAGTCTCTCAGCCTCTCCTCATCAGGCAGTGCCCTCCTGTCCCCTCATCATCCTCATAGCCCTCTGCTGGACCCTTTCCAGAAGATCCCTGTCCCTCTTAAACAGCACCTGCATATAAATCCTTGGTCTTTTAGAGTGCAGTCATAAATCCACAGTTAATGTATCATGCCAAGAGTGAAGCACACAGTAAATGTGTACGTCCTACAGATAAGTATAAATGTCTTGCACCATGCTAAAGATGCACTTTGAGGCACTTAAACAACACTCATCAGGTTGCAGCTACCATCTAAGATAATCAGCTGCAACAAAACCCATAGATGGCATCCAAGCTGCCTCGTTGTTGTACACACTAACAAACCTTTCTTGTGTCACATGTTTTATACAAAATAGGCAACCTCACTGGAGGGTCAGGATTGCCTGCTAAGGATTGCAACCACACTGATGTCCAATTTAAACACCCAGCAGGTTAAACAATTGAGATCAAACCATAAGACCAGAACTGTTTAGATTAGTATGGCTGAGTGCTACGAGCAGAACAACATGCAGTCATAGGTGCTCCCACATTGCAATTTACTATGATGCTTCAGAAAAACAACCTCCAAGCCTGGACCAAATAAATAGAGGCAGAAGGGAAAGGCAGAATGTGATTCAAGACAGAGGCAAGGAAAGAGATTCGAGCATCATAATGCAAACATATAACAAGCATTTGGTATCACAGTCTCACAGTATTACCAAGGTTGGAAGAGACCTCATAGATCATCAAGTCCAACCTGTTACCACAGAGCTCAAGGCTAGACCATGGCACCAAGTGCCACGTCCAACCTTGCCTTGAACAGCTCCAGGGACGGCGACTCCACCACCTCCCTGGGCAGCCCATTCCAGTAGCCAATGACTCTCTCAGTGAAGAACTTTCTCCTCACCTCAAGCCTAAATTTCCCCTGGCATAGCTTGAGGCTGTGTCCTCTTGTTCTGGTGCTGGCTGCCTGAGAGAAGAGAGCAACCTCCTCCTGGCTACAACCACCCCTCAGGTAGTTGTAGACAGCAATAAGGTCTCCCCTGAGCCTCCTCTTCTCCAGGCTAAACAATCCCAGCTCCCTCAGCCTCTCCTCGTAGGGCTGTGCTCGAGGCCTCTCACCAGCCTCGTTGCCCTTCTCTGGACACGTTCAAGCATCTCAATGTCCCTCTTAAACTGGGGGGCCCAGAACTGGACACAGTACTCAAGGTGTGGTCTAACCAGTGCAGAGTACAGGGGCAGAATGACCTCCCTGCTCCTGCTGGCCACACCATTCCTGATGCAGGCCAGGATGCCATTGGCTCTCTTGGCCACCTGGGCACACTGCTGGCTCATGTTCAGGCGGGTATCAATCAGCACCCCCAGATCCCTCTCTGTCTGGCTGCTCTCCAGCCACTCCGACCCCAGCCTGTATCTCTGCATGGGGTTGTTGTGGCCAAAGTGCAGCCCCTGGCACTTGGAGCCATTGAACGCCATCCCCTTGGACTCTGCCCATCTGTCCAGGTGGTCAAGGTCCCACTGCAGAGCCCTTCTGCCCTCCAGCCCAGCCACATCTGCCCCCAGCTTGGTGTCATCTGCAAACTTGCTGATGACTGACTTGATGGTAACCTACTTGGAAAAAAAATCAATGCTAAGCAGTGAGCTTTGGACTATTTAAATATTTCTTCCTGTTCCTGCTTTCCGTACAGACTCAGTAAGAGGCTGTTCAACAGGTTGTCTTCTGCTGGAGCTGGACATAATGGTTCTGAGGCAAAGCAGTGTGTATATCACTCTGTCTTTGCAGCTGTAGCTTCACGTGTGCATTCTGCTTGCCCTTGAAAAAGCTCCTAAGCAAGCTCTCCTTTTGTTCCCAAGAGGGTTACTTAAGCTTTCAAGAGGAGAACCTGGAAAAAAAAAACCCCAACCAACCTACTCTGAAATCTACCCCTGCTGATGCTTTGTGTTTTGGACAACTGTTTATTAGTATAGTGACGCACAGTAAATTGACTCTTGCAGTATGGACATTTGTTTAGCTTGGGACTGTTGAATGCATTTACCTGATCAAAGGTAATGCACCCTGATAAAAGGGGTGATTAAAAAAATCAGTGCATGGATAGCTTGAAATATGCACCTAAAACTTAGATAAATTTATTTCTGTTGCTGCTTTCCATACATGCTCAGTAGAAGACTGTTCAACAGGTTGTCTTCTGCTAGAGCTGGATGCTGGAACAGGCTTACCAGGGAGGTTGTGGGGTCTCCTTCTATGGAGACTTTCAAGGCCTGTCTGGATGTGTTCCTCTGTGATCTGTATTAGATAGGATTGTCCTGCTGTGGCAGGGGGGGTGGACTGAATGATCTCCTTGGCTCCCTTCCAACCTTTAACATCCTGTGAGCCTGTGATAATGGTTCTGAGGCAAAGCAGGGTATATATCACTCTGCCTTTGCAGCTGTAGCTTCGCGTGTGCGTTCTGCTTGCCCTTGAAAAAGCTCCTAAGCAAGCTCTCTTCTTGTTCCCAAGAAGGTTACTTTAGCTTTCAAGAGGAGAACCTGAAAAAAAAACCCAACCAACCTACTCTGAAATCTACCCCTGCTGATGCTTTGTGTTTTGGACAACTGTTTATTAGTATAGTGACGCACAGTAAATTGACTCTTGCAGTATGGACATTTGTTTAGCTTAGGACTGTTGAATGCATTTACCTGGTAAAAGGGATGGTTAAAAAAATCAGTGCATGAATAGTTTGCAATGTGCACCTAAAACTTACATAAATTTATGCTGTAATTCTGTCTCAGTTTATGTCACCACAAAAGCTACCACAAGGAATTAAAGGCATCTCATGCCTAGTTCACATAAGGGCAAGCTCTTTTCTTCCCTCCCAGTAAATCCTTGATTGCACTGAAATTAATGCAGCCTGCTGCATAGTTTTCTATAAACTATCTGCACAGGCACAAGATTTGGGAAGAGACAGGGCTTGTTTTCCCACAGAAGTCAGGAGCTTGTTGGTTGATAAATGCCAGACTAAAGTACAGGTTAGACTCTGCACAGATGTGTCAATTAAAAGTCCATCTTGAGTACAAGTTGGTGTTAAACCAGGACATGACTGAGCTAGCTCCAGCCTTGAGTTCATAAGAGAGTGTTTATGTAGGGGAGAGCTCATTGCAGAGCCCTGCACAGAGGCTTGTCCATCCATATTCGAGGCATATACAAACTTAGAAGGAATTACATTTATTTTTGCCTGGGAAGATGGAGCTGCCCTGTGAGTGCACAGCAGCAGGGTTCCAACTGCGTCAGGCACATGTGGACCGAGGCAATGCCAAGCACAGATCCAGGCTGGGCAGTGAGTGGCTGGAGAGCAGCCCTGAGGAGAGGGATCTGGGGGTGCTGGTGGACGAGAAGCTCAACAGGAGCCAGCAGTGAGCACTTGCAGCCCAGAAAGCCAAGCAGAGCCTGGGCTGCATCAGGAGAAGTGTGGGCAGCAAGGCAAGGGAAGTGATTCTCCCCTCTCTACTCTGCTCTGCTGAGACCCCACCTGGAGTACTGCATCCAGTTCTGGAGCCCCCATTACAAGGAGGATGTGGATGTGCTCCACCACGTCCAGAGAAGGGCCATGAGGATGCTCAGAGGGCTGCAGCAGCTCTGCTGTGAGCACAGACTGAAAGAGTTGAGGCTGTGCAGTCTGGAGAAGAGGAGGCTCCCAGGTGACCTTGTGGCCTTCCAGGATCTATCTGAAGGGGGCCTACAAAAAGGCTGGGGAGGAACTTTTCAGGACATCAGGAAGTGACAGGACCAGGGGGAATGGAGCAGAGCTGGAGGTGGGTAGGTTCAGGCTGGAGGTGAGGAGGAAGTTGTTGAACATGAGAGTGTTGAGAGCCTGGAATGGGTTGCCCAGGGAGGTGGTTGAGGCCCCATGGCTGGAGGTGTTTAAGGCCAGGCTGGCTGAGGCTGTGGCCAGGCTGCTCTAGGGTAGGCTGTCCCTGGCCGTGGCAGGGGAGCTGGAACTAGATGATCCTTGTGGTCCCTTCCAACCCTGCCTGATTCTATGATTCTATGTGAGGTGGCACTAATGGGAGGACACTTTCCCTCTCTTTCCACTGAATGCACAGCACTGAAATAATAACTCTCATATTTGTTGCCACATGGATAGCATAAATAGCATTCAATACTTTTTTTATTTAGAAGTCCCAGGCTGTTATTAAATATCTCACAAACTATGCTTGCAGCTGGTGCATTCAGCTCTTGTGAAGTCCACTTTGGTTTTGTCTCTGCCTAAACAATATGCAGTATGGAAAGTATATGGTCATAGAAAGCAATGCCAGTAAAATGTTGTTGCATTATTCCCCCCTTTGCTGTGGCAAGACCTCACCTGGAGTACTGTGTTCAGCTCTGGAGCCCTCAACACTGGAAGAACATGGACCTGATGGACCAGGTCCAGAGTAGAGCCACAAAGATGATCAGGGGGTTGGAGCAGGTCTGTTATGAGGATAGGCAGAGGGAGCTGGGGGTGTTCAGCCTGGAGAACAGGAGGCTCTGGGGAGAACTACTAGCAGCCTCCAGTACATGAAGTGGGCTACAAGAAGGCTACAGAGAGACTGTTTGCAAAAGCCTGCAGTGACAGGGTGAGGGCAATGGCTTCAAGATAGAGCAAAGCAGATTTAGATTGGATGCTAGGAACAAGTTCTGTACTATGAGTGTGGTGGAACACTGGAACAGGTTGTCCAGGGTGGTAGATGAGGCCCCATTCCTGGAGATATTCAAGGTGAGGCTGGACAGTGCTCTGGATAGCTGATCTAGGGGAGGATGCCCCTGCTGACTGCAGGGGGGTTGGACTGGATGACCTTTGGAGGTCCCTTCCAACCCAGACCTTTCTATGATCATAGCATCAACCAGGCTGGAAGAGACCTCCAAGCTCATCCAATCCAACCTAGCACCCAGCCCTAGCCAGTCAACCAGACCATGGCACTAAGTGCCTCATCCAGGCTTTTCCTGAACACCTCCAGGGACAGTGACTCCACCACCTCCCTGGGCAGCCCATTCCAATGGCAAATTCTGTGTTCTCTTCAAAACCAGAATGTAAAGTACTCACAAACCCCAAGCTCTCCAGCCTTTGGGCACCTAGCAAGTCCCTTTATCCTGCAAAGATCATCTCCAGAAATGTCCTTTCAAAGCCAGAGTTCTGCTTTAGATTAGAATGCCTGTTCCTGGAGCTCACAACAGCCTTACTGAAAACAATTAAGTAATTTATGCTTAGAAGCAACTGTGACCTTATCCAGACAAATACTTTCCCATTATTAGGACAAAAGAGACAGAACATTGTTTTACTTTCTCTCATATTATCTGCTCTAGTGGTGGTTTTTTTCATGAGAAATCAACTGAAAAATAATATGTTGTCTAGCAACAAAGAAAACAGGCACAAACTGAAGAGCAACAGAGCCACAATTCTGCTCTCAATATTGTGTATTTCTATTTTCAGGTAAACTCAGTAAAACTAAACCAATAAACAAGTTAAAAGGAACTAGCAAATCAACCCCCAAACACTGAATTACCCTTAGGGCTCTGGGGCAGTCCAAACGTTGGGGGTTTTATTTTTTTCAATTTCAACACCATTTGAGATCCTTTAAGGTTTTTTTTTAAAGGATATTTGTAATTCAGTCTTTTGTACTGTACCATTAACTTACGGAACAAACCTCCATGATTTTCCCCCTCAGCCACTTTTTGCTCTTGAGTGAAAAGCCTACAACGTTGCAATTTATTCCAAGCAGCACAATGGAAAATGGTCAGTTCAGAATTGGGGCTATGCTGATGAGTTATGTCCCTCTTGTAATTTGGGCTCCAGAACTGGATACAGTACTCCAGGTGGGGTCTCATCAGAGTGGCGTAGAGGGGGAGAATCACCTCCCTCAGCCTGCTGCCCACACTTCTCTTGATGCAGACCAGGATCTAGTTGGCTCTGTTGGCTGCCAGTGCACACTGCTGGCTCATGTTGAGCTTCTCATCCACCAGCACCCCTCACCCTGTGAGTAGAGGCTGAGGGAGCTGGGGATGTGCAGCCTGGAGAAGAGGAGGCTCAGGGCAGACCTCATTGCTGTCTACAACTACCTGAAGGGAGGCTGCAGCATGGTGGGGTTGGTCTCTTCTGCCAGGCAACCAGCAATAGAAGAAGGGGACACAGCCTCAAGTTGTGCCAGGGGCGGTCTAGGCTGGATGTTAGGAGGAAGTTGTTGGCAGAGAGAGTGATTGGCATTGGAATGGGCTGCCCAGGGAGGTGGTGGAGTCACTGTCCCTGGAGGTGTTTAAGCAAAGCCTGGCTGGGGCACTTAGTGCCATGGTCTGGTTGATTGGATAGAGGCTGGGTGCTAGGTTGGACTGGATGATGTTGGAGGTCTCTTCCAACCTGGTTGATTCTATGATTCCATGATTCTATTTGCCTATTCTGCAACTGCCAGGAGAATTGCTGAAAGCAATATAGAGCTTGGTATTAGGAAATACTTCATTCAAAAGGGTTCTAAAACATTGGAATGGTCTGCCCAGGGCAATGGTGGAGTCACCATCCCTGGATGATCCTTGAGGTACCTGTTCTAGTGGGAGGTGTCCCTGCCTATGGCAGGGGATAGAAACTGGATGATCCTTGAGGTCCCCTCCAACCTAAATCATTCTCTGATTCTATCTTTTAGTATTTAATATCATCCCCCATACTGGAAATATTTCACAGCACCTGTGTTAACAAAGGATTGCTGTTAACCTTGTAGGACTCTGGCAACTTAGTTTCTAGGTAATCATCTTCTCTGGACTGTTTCACCTGAGTTTATTTTAAGCAGTATAATTGTTTTCATTTGAAGTCCCTTTAGGCTTCCTATTAAAGAGAAACTTAGAAGCTAAGATGGAGTTTTTTGCTCCCTAGAAGAGGCTGATTCTCTCCAGAGCAGAGTGGAGGGGGAGAATCACCTCCCTCGACCTGCTGGCCATGCTTCTCCTGCTGCAGCCCAGGCTCTGGTTGGCCCTCTGGGCTGCAAGTGCACACTGCTGGCTCAAGGAAGTGATGCACCTTTATCATTCTCTTTGATCTTTCTGAAAATTGGATCCTTGAATAAATATCAAAAGATTAACCCAGATTATACATATAATTTTCTTCAAAGAGGGTGCTGCTGTTCAAAACCAAGAAGCCTGGCACTGCTTTTCACAGCTGAAAACACATATGCAATTTGGAGTCTGAGTCTCTGAGGGCTGTCAGGTACCATATTGTCTCGGCTTAGGGCTGATCCCTCCCCTGGTAAACTCACTACACCATGGAGTTTTGAAAAAGTCAGGAAAAATGAAATTGTATTTCTTATAGTTTAAACTAAATATAACAGCACAAGGAGAATAAACTATTACAGAAATATAATAGCCTTAAGGAGGATGGGGAAGGGGTCAAGCGGCAGCGAAGCAGCAAAGCAGCAGCAGCAGCCAAAACAGTGGCGGGGGAAGATAGCAGCAGGTGCAGCAGAAGCAGCAAGGGGCAGGTACAAGCTGTGCTTTCAGGCATGGAATCATAGAATCATGGAATCATAGAATCATAGAATCAGTCAGGGCTGGAAGGGACCACAAGGATCATCTAGTTCCAGCTCCCCTTCCATGGGCAGGGACAGCCTACCCTACAGCAGGCTACCCACAGCCTCATCCAGCCTGGCCTTAAATACCTCCAGGGTTGGAGCCTCAACCACCTCCCTGGGCAACCCATTCCAGGCTCTCACCAATCTCATGCTCAACAAATTCCTCCTCACCTCCAGCCTGAACCTACCCACCTCCAGCTTTGCTCCATTCCCCCCAGTCCTGTCACTCCCTGATATCCTGAAAAGTCCCTCCCCAGCTTTTTTGTAGCCCACTTCAGGTACTGGAAGGCCATGAGAACGTCACCTGGGAGCCTCCTCTTCTCCAGACTAAACAGCCCCAACTCTCTCAGTCTGTGCTCACAGCAGAGCTGCCTCAGCCCTCTGAGCATCCTCCTGGCCCTTCTCTGGACACACTCCAGCATCTCCACATCCTTCTTGATTCTCCAATGAAGTTATTTTAACTTACCCACCGTTGCTGTTCTATTGCCTGTCCCTACAATGTTCACTTCTCCACTCAGAGGTTCCACTTCTAAGTTTCTCCGTTTCAAATTTTTTAGTGTCTGAGCTAGAAATCTATCTCAAGCCACCACACATATATTCACACAATCTTCTGGACTCATCTGTTTATGTATTTTGGTAGTTTGGTTTATGGCCATCAGCAAAAACACTAAATAGAATAGAATAGAATCAACCAGGTTGGAAGAGACCTCCAAGATCATCCAGTCCAACCTAGCACCCAGCCCTAGACAAACAACCAGACCNCCCTTCTCTGGACACCTTCCAGCACCTCAACATCTCTCTTGAATTGAGGAGCCCAGAACTGGACACAGCACTCAAGGGGTGTCCTGACCAGTGCTGAGTACAGGGGCAGAATAACCTCCCTTGTCCTGCTGGCCACACTGTTTCTGATCCAGGCCAGGATGCCATTGGCCCTCTTGGCCACCTGGGCACACTGCTACCTCATCTTCAGCTACTATCCACCAGTATCTCCAGGTCTCTTTCTTCCTGGCTGCTCTCAGCCACTCTGTCCCCAGCCTGTAGCGTTCCTTGGGGTTGTTGTGGCCAAAGTGCAGAACCCTGCACTTGACCTTGTTCAGTCTCATCCCATTGGCCTCTGCCCACCCATCCAGCCTGTCCAGGTCCCTCTGCAGGGCTCTCCTACCTTCCAACAGATCAACACCTGCTCCTAGCTTGGTGTCATCCTCAGACTTACTGATGCTGGACTCAATCCCCTCATCCAGGTGATCCATAAAGATATTGAACAGGACTGGGCCCAGCACTGATCCCTGGGGAACACCACTAAGTAAAATATAAAAAGCAAGTTGTGTAGTCAATTATATACAACATTAAAATCAGCAAATCTGTACAAAACAGAGAGTCTAAACATATATAATCATCTTCACCTAACACAGCAAATAACAGGAGCTAAAGTCCAGGCTGCAATTATCCAGCTCAGTTAAATCATAGAATCATTTCAGTTGGAAAAGACCTTCAAGATCATGGAGTCCAACTGAGACTCTACCAAGTCTGATCTTAAACCATGTTCCTTAGCACCACGTTTCTACATCTTTTAAACACCTCTAAGAATGGGAATCCAACCACCTCCCTTGGCAGCCTGTTCCTGTGTTTGAGAACCCTTTCAGTGAAGAAATTTCTTCTGATAGCTAACCTAAATCTCTCCTGGTGTAACTTGAGGCCATTTCCTCTCTTTCTATCACTTGTAAGCCTGGACAAAGGGTTTTTCCTCCCTTTCCTCGCTCTGTTTGCAAGGAAAGCTCCCAGAGAAAACCCACCCCTGGTACTTCACGTTCCCATAGATTTGCCAGCAGTGCCTAATTCCTGACTTGACTTTTCAGCTCCATTTGTTTGGAACATTTTCATTTTCCTCCCAACCCAAGCTCTGCCTTACGTTTTCCTCCCTTGAAGTGTGGGAGTTTCCAGATATCAGAGTGCAGGCAGGGCAGCACCTCCAGCTAATAATATATATTATAGAATATATTAAAGCAGCTTAAACTTCCTTTAAACTAACAACAGAGGTGATGATATATAATATGCTTCTGATGCTGCTGTCATTGAAGTTTGCTTTTGCAATAATACCCTTCGTGCTTTCTTTCCTCTCTTTCATTTTATAGATGTGAAGAAGGGCAGGAGTAAATTGTGTTAAGTAATACAGAGTCTGTGGGAAAAGACTGACTTTGCTGTCTGGTGTCATCAGAACACAGTAACAAGTAAGTGTCCTTATGCACAGTCTGTGGAAAAAGATGGGGGCTGTCTGATGTTGTCAGAACACAGAAACAAGTAAATGTTGTTATGCAAAGTCTGATTAATGCCTACATGCTTCTCTAGGAGAACCATATTCTGCTTAAACAACAGACATACCATAAGATTATTTCTTCTGTAACATATGCAATAGTGTGAAAGGGTTTGGCTTGATAATGTGGTGCCAAGACAAAAATACTTGATAAAGAAGTGAAAGCTGACCTAAATGTCCTCTGTGTGGATGTGGCTCAAATAGCTAAAATCCTCTGAAGACATGGAAGGGGAGGACGGACAGGGTGGGGAATTACAGAGTTCTTCCTGGGATATGAAGTTTCCAAAAGGCAAGGCTGCCCATGTATGCTGTCAGTGTTCAGCCCCACTGTGCCACCTCATTTACTCTCCTGAACAATGACCATTCCATGAAGTGGGAAGTTGAATCTCACTTCTCATTAATGCAAGCTGTTGACAGTGGAGAGGAAATCCAGATACATTTGCATGGAGTAAACCTCTGTAAACATCTTCTGCACTCCAGCAAGGAAATAAATGTCAAGGTAAGCTTGGCAAGAGACTAAAAAGGATGAGTCATATTTCTCCACTTTCATTCCAAAGATGCTATCTTTCCCCTACCTCGGTGCTGTAGTCACAAGACTGACAATGTTTCTGCTCCTTTATGGGAAGCAGTACTCAAACACTGTGGGTAAATGATTTAGTGGAGCCCTGCAGTCATTTTTCACACAATGTTTTCATTATCAAAATCTGCCATGAAAAATGTTCCATGTACAATCAGTGTGCGATTGCCTAGCTCCAGTGTTCCGTAAGTCACTCTTCAGCCCTGCTTTTAGCTGGTTTATTTATATTAAAGGCATAGCATGAAGTAAATTTGTCAATGGCTTCTTGATAAACAATTAATGCAAATGTTTACAGTATTGGAGCCCCCAACACAAGAAGGACATGGAACAGTTGGAGCCAGTCCAGAGGAGGCCACCAAGATACTCAGAGGGCTGCAGCAGCTCTGCTAAGAGGACAGGCTATGAGAGTTGGGGCTCTGCAGCCTGGAGAAGAGAAGGCTTGGAGGAGACCTTGGAGGAAGCTGTTGAGCATGAGAGTGGTGAGAGGCTGGAATGGGTTGCCCAGGGAGGTGGTTGAGGCCTCATCCCTGGAGGTGTTTAAGGCCAGGCTGGATGAGGCTGTGGGCAGCCTGCTCTAGGGTAGGGTGTCCCTGCCCATAGCAGAGGGGTTGGAAGTAGATGATTCTTGTGGTCCCTTCCAACCCTGACTGATTCTATGATTCTATGAGTAGCGTTCCGGTATCTGAAGGTGGCTCCAAGAAAGCTGGGGAGAGACTATTGACAAGGCCTTGTAATGACAGGGTGAGGAGGAATGGGGTTAAACTGGCAGGGGGGAGATTCAAACTAGATGTTAGGAAAGAGTTCTTTCTAAGGAGGGTGGTGAGACACTGGCACAGGTTGCCCAGGGAGGTTGTGGATGCTTCCTCCCTGGAGGTGTTTAAGGCCAGGCCGGATGAGGCCTTGAGCAAGCTGCTCAAGTGGGAGGTGTCCTTGCCTATGGTGAGGTGTTGGAACTGGATGATCCTTGAGGTCCCTTAAAACCTAAACCATTCAATGACTCTATGATTTTGCAACAGCATTAGCTAAGGCAGCATCTCTAAGCCCACATTTCCAAGCAATGATTACCTTTGAGTCCTTTCATTTACGATTAACCAAACTGACAGCTCTTGGAAATGCCTTTTAAAAACTGCTCTAGAATCACAGAATCATAGAATCAGTCAGGGTTGGAAGGGACCACAAGAATCATCCAGTTCCAACACCCCCTGCCATGCCCAGGGACACCCTACCCTAGAGCAGGATGCCCACAGCCTCAGCCAGCCTGGCCTTAAACACCTCCAGCCATGGGGCCTCAACCACCTCCCTGGGCAACCCATTCCAGCCTCTCACCACTCTCATGATGAACAACTTCCTCCTCACGTCCAGTCTGAACCTCCCCACCTCCAGCTTTGCTCCATTCTCCTTATTTTTGTCACTCCCTGAGAGCCTAAAATGTCCTTCCTCAGGTTTTTTGTAGCCCCCTTCACATACTGAAAGGCCACAAGAAGGTCGCCTGGGAGCCTCCTCTTCTCCAGCCTGCACAGCCCCAACTCTTTCAGTCTGTGCTCACAGCAGAGCTGCCGCAGCCCTCTGAGCATCCTCCTAGCCCTTCTCTGGACATGCTCCAGCACATCCACATCCTTCTTGTCATGGGGACTCCAGAACTCGATGCAGTACTCCAGGTGGGCTCTCACCAGAGCAGGGTGGGGAGAATCACCTCCCTTGCCCTGCTGCCCACACTTCTGCTGCAGCCCAGGCTCTGGTTTGCCCTCTGGGCTGCAAGTGCACACTGCTGGCTCATGCTGAGCTTCTTGTCCAGCAGCACCCCCAAGTCTCTCTCCTCAGAGCTGCTCTCCAGCCACTCACTGCCCAGCCTGGATTGGTGCTTGGGAAGTGCTATGCACTTCTTTCAGTTAAAGTCAACAGGAGCTGTGTGCACTTAGCAGCTCTGAAATTTAGGCCATCTACTCAGAAATCAAAGACCACCTTCTAAAGGGTTTGCAGAAGATTACCTGTAATGTCTGGGATACAGCCCAGGACTAAACTCAGTCCCCTAGCTCTCAGTCCAGAGAATTAACAGAGCAATTATCACTCTAACAACACTGATTAGTGTTTTCCTAAGAGAAATACAGAAAGTACTTTTCTGACAGCACTAATTGTTCTTTATTGGACAATCATCGGTGCGTGGAGCAAGTATTATGATATGAAATGGAGAACTCAGTAGTTTCTGAAAGATATTCGGTTGAGTTCATCGGGGATTGATGGCAGTCAGCTCCCTCAGTTAAATCTCTCTGTCTGATACCTTCCTCTCCTCTCACAACACTGGTGTTGCCATTTCACTCCAATGAAAACTATGATATAGTGGGGGGATGTCTCCCAGGACTAGACTACCACAGTCGATGTCTGCAAACTCTTCAGAACAGATAGGCATGGAAGGAGAGGTGGACCTGTGTCATTGTGTGTTAGAGAGTGCTCTGAATGTCTAGAACTCAGTGACAGTGATGATAATCATAGAATCATAGAATCACAGAATGGTTTAGGTTGGAAGGGACCTCAAGGATCATCCAGCTCCAACCCCCTGCCATAGGCAGGGACACCTCCCACTCGAGCAGGCTGCTCAAGGCCTCATCCAGCCTGGCCTTAAACGCCTCCAGGGAGGAAGCATCCACAACCTCCCTGGGAAACCCGTTCCAGTGTCTCACCACCCTCACTGTAAAGAACTTCCTCCTAACATCCAGTCTAAATCTCCCCTCTGCCAGCTTAAACCCATTCCCCCGCGTCCTAACATTACTAAACCGTGTAAATAGTCCCTCCCCAGCCTTCCTGTAGGCTCCCTTCAGATACTGGAAAGCCACTATAAGGTCTCCTCGAAGCCTTCTCTTCTCCAGGCTGAAGAGCCCCAACTCTCTCAGCCTGTCCTCATAGCAGAGGTGCTCCAGCCCTCTGATCATCTTCGTGGCTCTCCTCTGGACCCGCTCCAGCAGTTCCATGTCCTTCTTGTGTTGGGGGCTCCAGAACTGCACACAGTACTCCAGGTGGGGTCTGACGAGAGCAGAGTAAAGGGGGAGAATCACCTCCCTTGCCCTGCTGGCCACACTTCTCTTGATGCAGCCCAGCACTCGGTTGGCTGTCTGGGCTGCATGTGCACACTGCCGGCTCATGTTGAGCTTCTCGTCGACCCAGACCCCCAGGTCCTTCTCCTCAGGGCTGCTCTCCAGCCATTCATCACCCAGCCTGTATCTGTGCCTGGGATTGCACCGACCCAGGTGCAGGACCTTACACTTGGCCTTGTTAAACGTCATGAGGTTGGCCTGGGCCCACCTCTCCAGCCTGTCCAGGTCCCTCTGGATGGCATCCCTGCCCTCCAGCAAGTCAGCTGTGCCACACAGCTTGGTGTCATCTGCAAACTTGCTGAGGGTGCACTCAATTCCTCTGTCCATATCACTGACAAAGATGTTACAGAGCACTGGTCCCAGCACTGACCCCTGAGCACCACTTGGCACCGGTCGCCAGGTGGACATTGTGCCATTGATCACCACTCTGGACATAAGGTTGAGTGCTTATGGGTAAGGTCCAGGGGGAAGGCTAAGAAATGATATAGAATCATAGACTTGTACAACTGTTGGGGCCAGAAGGGACGCCAAGGATCATCCAGCTCCAACCCCCCTGCCATAGGTGGGGACACCTTACACTGCATCAGGTTGCTCACAGCCTGACCTCAAAAACCTCCAGGGATGAGGCTTCCAGCACCTCCCTGGGTAACCTGTTCCAGTGTCTAACCACCCTCATGCTGAAATACTTCTCCCTAACATCCAGTCTGAATCTACCCAGTTCTAGTTTTGCTCCGTTCCTCCCAGTCCTATTACTACCTGACACCCTAAAAAGTCCCTCTCCAGCATTGTTGTAGCCCTCTTCAGATACTGGAAGGCCACAATAAGGTCTCCTTGGAATCTTCTCTTCAGACAGAACAGCACAAACTTTCTCAGGCTGTCCTCATAGCAGAGCTGCTCCACCCTCTGATCATCCTCGTGGCCCTTCTCTGGACACACTTCAGCACCTCCACATCTTTCTTGTAACAGGGCCTCGAGAACTGGACGCAATACTCCAGGTGGGGTCTCTTCCAGAGTGGAGCAAAGGGGCAGAGTCACCTCCCTCTAGCTGCTGGCCACACTTCTCTTGATGCAGCCCAGGCTCTGGTTGTCCCTCCAGGCTGCAAGTGCACACTGCTGGCTCATGCTGAGCTTCTCATCCAGCAGCACCCCCAAGTCCCTCTTCTTAGGGCTGCTCTCCAGCCACTCACTGCCCAGCCTGTATGTGTGCCTGGGATTGCCCTAACCCAGATGCAGGACTGTCATGGCAGATACATGTCCTGGCTTGCCCAGGCATGATCCCATGGTACCCCTCCCACTGCTGGTGGGGGGGGATGCAGAGTGCAGTGAGAAGACAAAAGGCTTGGAGACACACACCTTGAGGGTCCAAGTCTTGCCCAGACTTGTTCTTCCCAAATAAGCAAAAGCANGATGTTAGGAGGAAGTTGTTGGCAGAGAGAGTGATTGGCATTGGAATGGGCTGCCCAGGGAGGTGGTGGAGTCACTGTCCCTGGAGCTGTTGAAGCAAAGCCTGGATGAGGCACTTAGTGCCATGGTCTGGTTGACTGGCTAGGGCTGGGTGCTAGGTTGGACTGGATGATCTTGGAGGTCTCTTCCAACCTGGTTGATTCTGTGATTCTATGATTCTATGACTTCACCCAATATGGTCGTGTTTGCAAAGTGCCATTCTGGCTGGTGAATCTCTGTGGCCAAAGGGGCCATTACATTTGGGCAAACAATAAATAGGCTTTTGTCAATGCCTGCTTTTGCTTTCACTTCTTCTTTGTCTGCTCCGCCCTGGCGCATTATGCTCTGCTTTGCCTGCAATGACCTTCCAGACACCAACAGAACTCCCTTCAGGTGTTTGGGTACTGTCTAATACTGTTTTGTGAGTAAATATCCAAAATCTCTTTGGAAGAAATTCTGTAACTTGATTTTGTTGCACCTTCAGCAGCTGAAAGGAGCCTCTGAGTCCCCAACTGGGCGAGCAGTATAATTGAAACTAAGAATCTCTTTCCTGTTTGATGTTTGTGTTTGCTAGTTGTCTCTTAGGTGTTCTGGGTTAGAATAGAATAGAATAGTCTCTCACAGAGAGACTTTGGTCTGTTTTGGAGACTGGTTGTCAGAATCCCTTGGGAGGCTGTCCTGAAGGGCCAAGGAGTCCAGGAAGGCTGAATAATCCTCAAGACAGAAGTCTTGAAGACACAGGAACAGGCTGTCCCCATGTGATGCAGGATGAGCCAGTAGGTAAGATTAGCCTGGCTGAGTAGAAAGATTTGCTTGCACCTCAGGGTAAAAATGAGAGTTTATGATTTCTAAAGGAGAGGGAGTCCACTGAGAACTACAGAGGTATTGTGAGGCTGTGCAGGGAGAAAATTAGAAGGGCCAAAACACAAATGGAAATGAATCTGGCTTCAGCTGTTGATAAGAACAAGAAAGACTTTACAAATGTGTTAACAACTAAAGGAGGTCTAAAGACAATCTCTGCAGGGGGAAGCATAGCAGTAAAGAATGAGAAGTCTGAAAGGGTCATCAAATAGTGGAGCAGGCTCCCCAGGGAGGTGATTGAATCATTATCCCTGGAGATGTTAAAAAGGCTGAGGTGCTCAGAGACATGGTTTAGCACCAGACTTGATGGAGTTAGATAATGTCTGGGCTGGATGATGTTAAGGGTCTTTTCCAACCAGCACGTGTTTATGGTTCTATGACTTCAGCTTTCAATGAAGGTTTGAGAGAACTTAAGTACATATGAGAGCCATGCAGTTTCACAGGCTCACAGAAGTGTGCAGCTTGCAAAAGGCTCTCAGGGTCACCAAGTCCAACCCAGAACCCTACTCTACAAGGTTCACTCTAAACCATATCCCCAAGCACCATGCCCAAACGACTATTAAACACATCCAGGGTTGGTGACTCCACCCTGGGCAGCTCATTCCAGTGCCTGACCACTCTTGATGGAAAAAATATTTCCTAATGTCCAGTCCACACCTACCCAGTCACAGCTTCAGGCTGTTCCTTCTTGTCCTACCACTAATTACCTAACAGACCAGCAGCAGCTTCTCCACAAGGTGGAGTGTGTCCAGAGCAGGGCCACTGGGATGCTCAGAGGGCTGGAGCAGCTCTGCTGTGAGGAGAGACTGAAAGAGTTAAGGCTGTGCAGTGTGGAGAAGAGGAGGCTCCCAGGTGACCTTCTTNCTGTGAGCAGCCTGCTCTAGGGTAGGGTGTCCCTGGGCATGGCAGGGGAGTTGGAACTAGATGATCCTTGTGGTCCCTTCCAACCCTGCCTGATTCTATGACTCTAGGTCCCTTCAGGTAGCTGTAGACAGGAATGAGGTCTCCCCTCAGCCTCCTCTCTCTCAAGCTAACCAGCCCCATCTCCTTCAGTCGCTCCTCACAAGATTTATTGTCCAGGCCTATCCCCAGTGTTGTTGCCTTCCTCTGAATATTTACATACCTAATATCCCAGAAGTGTGGCTTTTTTTGTACTATCCAGGTAAAGTATTTAGAGAAAGAGATTCCAGATTGCCATTTCTTTAAAATTACCTTTCTTCTTGGCCCTATTCTCCTACCATCACTCATGCAAATCCTAATCCTTGAAAATGCAGTGGAAATGTTCCAGTGACAGGGTGTTATGCTGCCTGGTTAACACTGCAGAGTACAGTTGGAGGTTTGTTTGCTATGTGGTAAATTTATACCTAGTCCAGATGATATAATCCAGATTCTCTCTGGATTACAAAAGCATTTGTGGTCTGTTGAATTCACCAACAGTCTGGAGATTTTAAAGTCTGTTTATTTAAAGCAATGTAAGTATAAATACAGGTCATCACTTACAAGGGAGATGGAAGCTATCCAGCTCCAGCCTCCTTGCAATGGGCAAGGACACCTCACACTAGACCAGCTTGCTTTGCTGTATGATACCTTGACTCTGCTAACATCAAGAGTGATGCTGGAATCACCTGGGTCTTACATGAAAGATAACATAAAGGTTTTAGCTGCTTTACAGGGTTCTGCATTTTGGCCACAACAACCCCAAGCAGCACTACAGGCTGGGGACAGAGTGGCTGAGAGCAGCCAGAAAGAAAGGGGCCTGGGGGTGCTGGTAGAGAGTAGCTGAACTTGTTCCAGCAATGTGCCCAGGTGACCAGGAAAGGCAAGGGCATCCTGGGCTGGATGAGGAACAGTGTGGCCAGTAGGACAAGGGAGGTTATTCTTCCCCTGTGCTCAGCACTGCTCAGGCCACACCTTGAGTGCTGTGCCCAGTTCTGGGCTCCTCAATTCAAGAGAGATGTTGAGGTACTGGAAGGTGTCCAGAGAAGGGCAACAAGGCTGGTGAGGGGCCTGGAACACAAACCCTATGAGGAGAGGCTGAGGGAGCTGGGGGTGTGCAGCCTG
>WAAF01013045.1:40004-55878 GCA_013400475.1 Tricholaema leucomelas | reverse complement strand
ATTCTATTCTATTCTATTCTATTCTATTCTATTCTATTCTATTCTATTCTATGCTATTCTATTCTTACAGTGCTGCCCATGGCAGCTTCAGTTTTCGAGTTGTCAAGATCCATAAGTAAACAGAGATGTGTAAAAGAGAAAGGTAAAAGCAAGAGTTGCACTTCTGGTTCAGAGAGGCTCTGATTTTACCTGTGTGGATTACTTCAGCTTTGCTGTAACCACACTTAGCAAGGTAATTCCCCCCACTGCATATCCATTAATGTGACCAGGGTGACAAGATCCCAGAAAAATATCAGCCCCTCTATGTTAACAGACAATTAAGAGCTTCCCTTATGCCTTCTGTCCCTCATCACCTTCTCTCTCAGCTTACCTCTGATATATCTCTCCCTTCACGTGTCTGTATGTCAGCCGCCATCAGTTCCCTGCTTCCTGCCCCTCTCTCTTATAGCATCTTTACCTTTGGTTTTTAAATGTTGGAAGAAAGAATTCACTGAATGAAACTTATCAAATCCCTACACACTCTCTAGTTATGCCCTTTTGTGATGGTTTGGGTGTTACCTGTCCCCCCCACCTTTGGAAAATCACCCAGACTAGACTCAGCCACTGGCAATTGGATGAATGAAGCTTTGTATTTACAGCTCAGCCATAGATACAAGCAGGTAGTTACAGTATCTACAGCTATAGACAGAAATAGACAAGTTAAAAAGTAATACAGAAACACAACAGCCCTCCCAGAAACCTGAGTACCCAGGAGGGGCTCCCAACCACCCTTCCACCTTCTCCCCATTCCTCTACCTTACCCCAGACCTTGCCTTATGTTCAAGGTAAGTTGGAGGGTCAGCCAGGGTTGTTAGGAAGCAGAAGGATTAGTCACACAGATGGCAGGTTAGGTTAAAGAGAGAAGTTCATGCAGCCCCAAGAGACAGAGAGCAACTCTGTTATCTATATTCTTGTTCTTATCCATCTCAGCAAGCCTATGAGTGCAGCAGACATCACCATTGTTTCCTTTTCACATCTAATTCTTCTCACCAAAATATCCCAGCTAGGCTGAAACTAGCACACCTTTAATCATGAGATGTGTTTATTGTGACCTCCTTCTCTACCTTTCCCTAGTTACTCAGACTCAGATCAGACTTTCAGGGTGGAACTCATCTCTCTTGGCTTCAGACATGAATCCTTGGGACAGCCTCTCTTGATCCTGCCTTATAATGGAAAGAAATAGGTGCCTGGAGATGTGATTCATGTCTCCATGACTCATGTATTTTAGATTCCTACATTTGGTTGAAACTTCTTTAATCTTGGAAGGCCCTCTTCCATTCCACTAACTAGAAGGGGAGCTGTGATGGTTNCCTCTCAACTTACCCCAGTCTCAAGGAAGAAATGGAGGTTCAACCAGGGGGTTAGGAAGCAAAGTGGATTAATTAAAGAAATGGAGGATGAGGTTAGAAGAGAGGTGCAGCTCCAAGCTTCTCAGCAGCAGAAGTGTATTTTTCTCACCAAGATTTTTGTTTTTATACATCTCTAGCAAGCCTATGAGGGAAGTAGACATCATCCTTGTTTTCCTTTCACAGCCTGTAATCTAGTCCTTCTCACCAAAACATTCTAGCTAGGCTCAAACTAGCGCAGGAGCCCAGATAACTAGCTCAACAGCTGATGGTCTCACAGGGGGTACACTTGATCAGACAGATCTGTAATTGTGCTCCCCTTTGGAGACTGGAGGAAGCCAAAGGGAGGTGGTGAAAACCACAATTCCAGCTCTAAGCAAGAAAAAAAGAAAGTGGAGTTGACAGCACCAAACAGCTGTATACTCTCGCATGCTTTTCATGCAACGTTTGAAGTTGATGACTTGTATGGTGTACTGTGCAACTTTGAACCTAGCTAGAATGTTTTGGTGAGAAGAATTAGATTACAGACTGTGAAAAGGAAGTCCCAAAACCCCAAAAGTTCCCAAAAAATCCAAATCANCTCTCAACCTTACCCCAGTCCCAAGGAAGAATGGAGGTTCGGCCAAGAGGATTAAGAGGCAAAGGTGAATCAGCAAAGCAGATGGAGGGTGAGGTTAGAAAGCAAGATGGAGTTCAGCCAGCAGACCGAGCTAAGTGCCCAAGTGAAGTGCAGAGCAGAAGTGACTTTATCTTTGTTTTGCCTTTCTTCTTTACACATCTCAGCAAGACTGTGAGCGAAGTAGACCTCACCATTGTTTTCATTTCTCAGCCTATTATCTAGTTCTTCTCACCAAAACATTCTAGCTAGGCTCAAACTAGCACACATTAGAAAATGTGAGCCCCAAAATGGTCTGCTAGAAAAATCATTTAGGCCACAGAACTGGCTCGATGCTTTAGACATTACAACTGCCACTCTTCGTCCAGTTTCTGAATACTAAGGATTGGATCTAGGGCCTTACAAGTATGGAGATGAGGAATCATAAGGAAAAATAAGCATGCTGATTCACAAGAAAAGTATGCACCAAATAAAGCCTTAAATAATTTTCTGCAGCCTGTCATTCAAACCTATTTGACTGTCATCCAAATTGTTGGAATTGTCTTTCATACAGGAAAAAAAAAATCTGTTTATTTTTAGGGTCATTGGAAAAGCAACAGATTCTCTTCCAATTAATGAGGAGATCAAGTTGTTTTCATCAGCTTAATAATATTTTCCATTGTCCTTCCCTCTTTGAACCTATCTCCTTTGCCTTATCATTCACATACTCCATTCTCTTGCGTTTGGGTGAGTCACAAAGCTCACGTTACAGTGATAAATATATCATCCCTGCTTCCTCTTAGTGTTAACTCTGTGCCATGATTCACACCATAAACCTATTTTTCTCATTCTGTCCTTTACTGTATGATACCTTGACTCTGCTAACATCAGGAGTGCTGCTGGAATCACCTGGGTCTTACATGAAAGATAACATAAAGGTTTTAGCTGCTTTACAGGGTTCTGCATTTTGGCCACAACAAGCCCAAGCAGCATTACAGGCTGGGGACAGAGTGGCTGAGAGCAGCCAGGCAGAGAGGGACCTGGGGGTGTTGGTAGAGAGTAGCTGAACTTGTTCCAGCAGTGTGCCCAGGTGACCAGGAGAGCCAATGGCATCCTGGGCTGGATCAGGAGCAATGTGGCCAGCACGACAAGGGAGGTTATTCTGCCCCTGTACTCAACACTGATCAGGCCACACCTTGAGTCCTGTGTCCAGTTCTGGGCTCCTCAATTCAAGAGAGATGTTGAGGTGCTGGAAGGTGTCCAGAGAAGGGCAACAAAGCTGGTGAGGGGCCTGGAACACAGCCCTGTGAGGAGAACATGAGGGAGCTGGGGGTGTGCAGCCTGGAGAAGAGGAGGCTCAGGGCAGACCTCATTGCTGTCTACAACTAACTGAAGGGAATTTGTAGCCAGGTGGGGTTGGTCTCTTCCCCCAGACAACCAGCAACAGAACAAAGGGACACAGTCTCAAGTTGTGCCAGGGCAGGTCTAGGCTGGATGTTAGGAGGAAGTTGTTGGCAGAGAGAGTGATTGGCATTGGAATGGGCTGCCCAGGGAGGTGGTGGAGTCACTGTCCCTGGAGTTGTTCAAGCAAAGCCTGGATGAAGCACTTAGTGCCATGGTCTGGTTGACTGGATAGGGCTGGGTGCTAAGTTGGACTGGATGATCTTGGAGGTCTCTTCCAACCTGCTTGATTCTATGGGTCTATGATTATTTAATATGCTCATTTTGTCACACTTTTTTCCTATCACTGCTGTTATCCCCACAGATAACAAATGTTACTAGAATGCAAGATGAAGAACTTCACCTTGCATCTAAAGGTGATATCTCCCCTTTATAGAATTGGAGAATTTTCAGGGCTGGAAGGGACCTCAAGGATCATTAAGTTCCAGTCCTGCCATAGGCAGGGACACCTCATACTACATCAGGTTGCTCACAGCCCCATTCAGCTTGGCCTTAAACAGCTCCAGGGATGAGGCTTCCGGCACCTTCCTGGACAGCCTTTTCCAGTGTCTCATCACCCTCATGCTGAAGAACTTCTTCCTAATGTCTAATCTAAATCTGTCTAATCTCCTCTAGCTTGCATCTATTCTCCCTAGCCCTATCACTACCCAACACCCTAAATAGTCCCTCCCCAGCTTTCTTGTAGCCCACTTCAAATACCTAAAGGCCACAATAAGGTCTCTTTGGACTTATCTCCTCTACAGACAGAAGAGCCCCAACTCTCTCAGGCGGTCTCATAGCAGAGTAGCTCCATCCCTCTAATCATNAATAAGGTCTGCCCTGAGCCTCCTCTTCTCCAGGCTAAACAATCCCAGCTCCCTCAGCCTCTCCTCGTAGGGCTGTGCTCGAGGCCTCTCCCCAGCCTCGTTGCCCTTCTCTGGACACGCTCAAGGATTTCAATGTCCCTCTTAAACTGGGGGGCCCAGAGCTGGACACAGTACTCGAGGTGTGGTCTAACCAGTGCAGAGTACAGGGGCAGAATGACCTCCCTGCTCCTGCTGGCCACACCACTAGTGACCGGCTGCCAGCTGGATGTGGCACCATTCGTGTGGCCCTTCTCTGGACATCCTCCAGCACCTCCATATCTTTCTTGCAATAGGGCTCCAGAACTGGGTGCAGTACTCCAAGTGGGGTCCAGTTCTGGAGCCCCTATTATGCTGTTATTTAACTAATTTATTTGAGTTAATTAAGGATATTTAAGAATGTCTTTTACATCTTAGGTCACAATTTTAAGCTCAGCAGAGCTGCTTTCCAATGCTGTGCTAGAAAATCGGTGCAACTTATGCATGTCCCAACCAGAATCATACTTGGGGGGGGGGAGGTTTGCCTGACCTATATTCACACCATCCCTGAAATCTGTAGTATGTGCTTTGCTTCTCTGATTTCGCATGATCAACAAATGGATTGGTAGTAGTTCTGTGTGCTAGTTTGAGCCTAGCTGGGATATTTTGGTGAGAAGAATTAGATGCTAGGCTGTGAAAAGGAAACAATGGTGGTGTCTGCTGCACTCATAGGCTTGCTGAGATGGATAAGAACAAGAACACAAATGTAGATAAGGGAGTTGTTTGCTCTCTGTCTCTAGGGCTGCTTGACCTTCTCTCTCTAACCTAACTTGCTGCCTGACTAATCCTTCTGCTTCCTAACTCCTCTGGCCAACCCTCCAAACTTACCTTGAAAATAAGGCAAGATCTGGGATAAGGTAGAGGGGTGGGAAGAAGGTGGAAGGGTGGTTGGGAGCCCCTCCTGGGGACTCAGGTTTCTGGGAGGGCTGTTGTGTTTCTGTATGGCTTTTTAACTTGTCTATTTCTGTCTCTAGTGTAAATACCTGCTTGTATCTATGGCTGAGCTGTAAATACAAAGCTTCATTCAACTTCCAATCGACTGAGTCTAGTCTGGGTGATTTTCTAAAGTGTGGGGGGGCAGGGAACACCCAAACCATCACATTCCGAGCTTATAGCAGTCGATGACTGGGCTGAGGGCAGCTATGTGTGTGTCATTTAAGCAATGCGTAACTGAGATGTAACATTCTAAAGATAGTAATACATCATTATGTGTGCTTGTGGCTGAACAGTAAAGGAGCAGAAGGTCTTCCTTAAGAGGAAGTGATTGGAAAGTAAAAGAAACAAAAGGAAGACAATTTGAGTTGTTTTCTGTGCAATCCTTTCGGAAATGAGAGGCTCGGTCCTGAAGCCGAGTCACTGATTCACGACGTTTGTGAGCTCAGAGGAAGATAGAATCATTAGAAGCCACAGGTTAATGATGAGATCTTTTGGAGCTGAACACATCCACATCCAGCTGGCAGCTGTCACTAGCGGTGTCCCTCAGGGATCAGTGCTGGGCCCCATCCTCTGTAACATCTTCATAGATGATCTGGATGAGGGCATCGAGTCAGTCATCAGCAAGTTTGCAGATGACACCAAGCTGGGGGCAGATGTGGCTGGGCTGGAGGGCAGAAGGGCTCTGCAGCGGGACCTTGACCGCCTGGACAGATGGGCAGAGTCCAAGGGGATGGCATTCAATGGCTCCAAGTGCCAGGGGCTGCACTTTGGCCACAACAACCCCATGCAGAGATACAGGCTGGGGTCGGAGTGGCTGAGAGCAGCCAGACAGAGAGGGATCTGGGGGTGCTGATTGATACCCACCTGAACATGAGCCAGCAGTGTGCCCAGGTGGCCAAGAGAGCCAATGGCATCCTGGCCTGCATCAGGAATGGTGTGGCCAGCAGGAGCAGGGAGGTCATTCTGCCCCTGTACTCTGCACTGGTTAGACCACACCTTGAGTACTGTGTCCAGTTCTGGGCCCCCCAGTTTAAGAGGGACATTGAGATGCTTGAACGTGTCCAGAGAAGGGCAACGAGGCTGGGGAGAGGCCTCGAGCACAGCCCTACGAGGAGAGGCTGAGGGAGCTGGGATTGTTTAGCCTGGAGAAGAGGAGGCTCAGGGCAGACCTTATTGCTGTCTACAACTACCTGAGGGGTGGTTGTAGCCAGGAGGAGGTTGCTCTCTTCTCTCAGGCAGCCAGCACCAGAACAAGAGGACACAGCCTCAAGCTGCGCCAGGGGAAATTTAGGCTTGAGGTGAGGAGAAAGTTCTTCACTGAGAGAGTCATTGGCTACTGGAATGGGCTGCCCAGGGAGGTGGTGGAGTCGCTGTCCCTGGAGCTGTTCAAGGCAGGATTGGACGTGGCACTTGGCGCCATGGTCTAGCCTTGAGCTCTATGGTAACAGGTTGGACTTGATGATCTATGAGGTCTCTTCCAACCTTGGTGATACTGTGAGACTGTGATACTGTGATAACACAAAAGAACATACACATGCTGTAGGAGTCTTCAAAAGCAGAAGCTCCCAGGCTTAGAAAAGACAAACGAGTGCAGAGGCTGTTTCTTGTAGCTCCAGGGGGTGCTTTTTTCTCTGAAAACAAATAACGTCAAATAAAACATCTTGTCCAGTGGTAGCCCATTGCCAGTGGCCTGTCTTTAAAGTCAGGGCTCAATACATACCACATTTGTTTGTAAGGGCCTTCACAGAGAAGTGATGTGGGAGTATGTGCCCTGAACCTGTTACCGGATGGGGAGAGCAAGGAGAAGCAGGTGGGGTAGTGATAATGTCAAATGCTTTGGCCTGTTTACTGGAACACTGGATATGTAGCCAGGTGGGGTTGGTCTCTTCTGCCAGGCAACCAGCAATAGAACAAGAGGACACAGTCTCAAGTTGTGCTGGGGGAGGTATAGGCTGGATGTTAGGAGGAAGTTGTTTGCAGAAAGAGTGATTGGCATTGGAATGGGCTGCCCAGGGAGGTGGTGGAGTCACCGTCCTTGGAGGCGTTCAAGCAAAGCCTGGATGAGGCACTTAGTGCCATGGTCTGGTTGACTGGATAGGGCTGGGTGCTAGGTTGGACTGGATGATCTTGAAGGTCTCTTCCAACCTGGTTGATTCTATTCTATTCTATTCTATTCTATTCTAAAGCATCTTGTCCCTTGGTAACCCATTGCCAGAGGCCTGTCTTTCCAGTCAAGGCTCAACACATCTCTGTGCTAGTTTGGACCTAGCTGGAATGTTTTGGTGAGAAGAATTAGATTACAGGCTGTGAAAGGGAAACAATGGTGATGTCTGCTGCACTCATAGGCTTTCTGAGATGGATAAGAATGTAAATATAGATAACTCTGTCATTCTCTGTCTGGGCTTTGGGCTGCATCTCTCTCTAACCTAACCTACCATCTCTGTGATTAATCCACTTGCTTCCTAACCGCGCTGGCAGATCCTCAAATCTTCCTTGGGCATAAGGCAAGATCTGGGGTTAGGGAGAGGGGTGGGAGGATGGTGGAAGGGTGATTGAGAGCCCCTCCTGGGGACTCAGGTTTCTGGGAGGGCTGTTGTGTTCCTGTATTACCTTTTAACTTGTCTATTTCTGTCTATAACTGTAGATATTGCAACTATCTGCTTGTATGTTGTGCTAAGCTGTAAATACAAAGCTTCATTCAATTTCCAGAGCTGGCTGAGTCTATCTGGGTGATTTCCAAAGTGTGGGAGGGGGCAGGGAACACCCAAACCATCACAATACCATAGTTCTTTGTAAGGGCCTTCACAGAGAAGTGGTGTGTCATGAACTTGTTACCAGATGGGGAGAGCAAGGAGGAGCAGGTGGGGTAGTGGTGGTGGAGGAAACTGGAAAGATACCTGAACTGATTTCTTCCTGCTAAGGCTGTTACCTATTGCTCCAATGGGACAAGACCTTCTGAATGAACATCTGCTAAGGTAACCAGCATGAATAGCCCTAGACCATTCCGTGACCCACCCCACACCAACAAATGGTGTGGCAGATTGGCTAAGTGATTTCTTTTCCACTCATGCAAATGGCAATCTTACTATGGATTTCAGTGGGTCATAGAATAGAATAGAATGGAATAGAATCATGGAATAGGATCAGTCAGGGTTGAAAGGGACCACAAAGATCATCTAGTTCCAGCCCCCTGCCATGGGCAGGGACACAGGATCACAGGATGTTAGGGACTGGAAGAGAACCAAAGAGATCATCCAGTCCAACCCCCCTGCCCGAGCAGGACAATCCTATCTAACACAGATCACACAGGAACACATCCAGACAGGCTTTGGAAGGCTCCACAGAGGGAGACTCCACAACCTCTCTGGGCAACCTGTGCCAGTGCTCTGTGACCCTTACAGGAAAGAAGTTCCCCCTTGTGTTGAGGCAGAACCTCTTTTGCTGCAACTTACACCCATTGCTCCTTGTTCTATCCCACGGAGCAGTGAGCAGAGCCTGTTCCCCCCCATCCTGGCCAACCCTCAGATACTTAAAAACATTTATCAAATCCCCTCTAATTCTTCTCTTTTCCAGACTAAAAAGTCCCAAGTCTCTCAGCTTCTCCTCATCAGCCATGCCCTCCACCTGGCTACAGCCTCCCTTCAGGTAGTTGTAGACAGCAATGAGGTCCCGGTTGTCTCCCCAGCCTGGGCAGGGGGGAACCTATCAACCAGCCCTTGCCAATCAACTGGACCATGGCACATCCAATCTTGTCTTGAACACCTCCAGGGACAGTGACTCCACCACCTCCCCGGGCAGCCCATTCCAATGCAAATCACTCTCTCTGCCAACAACTTCCTCCTAACATCCAGCCTAGACCTCCCTCAAAGTAAATTAAACACTTCATAATGCAGGCTGTCTTTCTAAATCTAGAAGAAAATTGGTGGGACAAATATTTGCTGCATCTTGCATTCCTTGCAGGGAGCGGTTGCTTTCCTTGTGTCATTGCAGATAATAGAAGCATGTTATTATGATCTTGTTGGCATACAGGCTGAAAAGAAACTTATTATCTATTTAATAGATGCCCTTCCTGCTGTATCTCAGGTTGACTAAGGGAGTGTGGAATATTTTCCTGATGAGGAGAGCCTGAGAGAGCTGGGGCTCTTCAGCTTGGGGACTGAGAGGTGACTTCATCAATGGTTATAAAGATGTAAAGGTGAGTGCCAGGAGGCTGGAGCCAGGCTCTGCTGGGTGATGCCCAGTGACAGGACAAGGGGCAATGGGTGGAAGCTGAGGCATAGGAGATTCCATGGAAACATGAGGAGGAATTTTTTCTCTGTGAGGGTGACAGAACTCTGGAACAGGCTGCACAGGGGAGTTGTGGAGTCTCCCTCTCTGGAGGTATTCAAGACCTGCCTGGATGTGTTTGTGTGTGATCTGATATAGGTGATCCTGTTCTGGCACGGGGTTTGGACTGGATGATTCTGTGATTCTATCCCATGAGTTCAAGAGTTACTCTTAGGTTTCAGGCTATGAGCTAAATCTCAGCTGCACAATGGGAGGTTTATGATTAGATTCACTTGGAACAGGAATTCACTCAGTATTTTTTTTGAGAGGATCTTAAATACTGTGTTAAAAATCAAATGAGAGAAATCCTGACATACAAGTATGTAAGACATTCATTTCCATCCTGCTGTGAAGTGATTTGGTCAATATCCAGAGGCAGATGCCTGGTTAGAGCTTTTCCTTGCTGCTGAAAATGAAGCAACTCACATCTAGAATAAATTTTGGTTTTACTAAGAGAGAAACAGACTCCAGTTATTTGTGACTCTGGCTTGTGACGTAGCTATGATTTATTTTAGACCATGCATCAGTCTAAAGTACGTCTCAAGCTGCCAATGCCAAAGGCTGATTGTCATAGGAGCCCCTCTAATTGTGCCAGAAGGTTATGCATCAAGTTACATCTAATTGTGCATGAGTTTCTGTGGATGGCTCAACACACAGGCATTCTTCCTGACAAAACAGGTCAATATGCTAGCCAAGGCCTTCTATCTGAAAAACCTTCAGTGACAGATGATGTGTAATGCTCTCAAGGCTCAGGGGGCCCTGTGAGGAGAGCATGAGGGAGCTGGGGGTGTGCAGCCTGGAGGAGAGGAGGCTCAGGGCAGACCTCATTGCTGTCTACAACTACCTGAAGGGAGGCTGTAGCCAGGTGGGGGTTGGTCTCTTCTGCCAGACAACCAGCAACAGAACAAGGGGACACACTCTCAAGCTGTGCCATGGGAGATCTAGGCTGGAGGTTAGGAGGAAGTCGTTGGCAGAGAGAGTGATTGGCATTGGAATGGGCTGCCCAGGGAGGTGGTGGAGTCACTGTCCCTGGAGGTGCTCAAGCAAAGCCTGGATGAGGCACTTCGTGCCATGGTCTGGTTGACTGGCTAGGGCTGGGTGCTAGGTTGGACTGGATGATCCTGGAGGTCTTTTCCAACCTGGTTGATTCTGTGATTCTAAAGAAATCTCATTGCTACTTAACAGCTTGAAGATTAGTAACTTCTTAATACACCAAAACCCAGCATCTTGAATTTGGAGTTTACCTCAGCTTACCTGCAGCCTGTGTGTACTACACAGTAATAGACAACATTTCCCAGATGCTATTCACTTTGCTATTAGGCTTTCAATTGGGGCAAGAAGAAAATAACAAAAGCTCACTATAGAAAAATACAATCTGGCTCTCTCTGAATAAACTTTTCAACACAAAAGCAAGCTCAGATCATTGGAGTGGTGAAGAGAGGGTTCATTGCAGCACCCAGGCTGTGCAAAACTATTTTAAAGGTTCTGGAACCCTGTTGGGGCTGTTGTATGGCAGAGAGTTTAAAGGCTACCATAGATGCCAGCAATCTCAAAAGGGCTATTTTAGTAACCAGGATTATTGGGGCATAAAGGAGCCACAAAGCCTTTGCTTTCTGACTGCCATGTGCCAATAGCACACAGTGAGGGAGCTACAGAAGATGCTTATAGCATAGGAAGTTTTCATTCTTCTCAGGGAACCTCTTTCTGAGCAATTCCTCTGTGTGGTAGCTTGAGCTAGATTTCTAGCTCAGACATAGGGGAGAGGTGAACATTCTAGGGATAGGCCATAGAATGGCAACAATGGATAAGTTAATACCATTTCCTTGCAGCATCAAGAGCTTTGTGCTACAAGCACAGCTTGGACCTTCCCCTGGCTGCTTCTGCTGCTTCAGCTGCGCCCACTGCTATCTTCCCCTGCTGCTGTTTTGGCTCCTGCTGCTTTGCTGCTTCACTGCTGCTTGACCCCTTCCCCATCCTTGCTAAGGTTATTGTATTTCTCTATTAGTTTACTTCTCCTTATCCTGTTCTATTTAAACTATAAGAAATACAATTTCATCTTTCCCTGACTTTCCAAAACAATCCACGTTGTGCTGAGTTTATTCTATCAGGGGGAGGGATCCACCCTGACCTGGGACACTCTGGGATGCCAGACTCACATGGATCTGCCCTGGTTTGCCAGTGCATTGGTTTTATAGCTTTAGAGAGACAGCTGAAATGCTGCAGATTACATTTTAAAGCCATGATGCTGACAAATTAAGTTCAAAGTTTTAGCAGGGCCCTTAAAAGTGGCAGCTCTCCAGGGCTGGACAGTTATAGCAGTAACTTCTAGAAATCTTTTGTAGCTCCTTGGGCTTCAAATACTTCCAATGTTTTGTCATTGCCTTTGCACAGGGAAAACTGCCCAGTTGCTTTTTTGGAGGCCAGCATAATTATACTCTTGGAAAATAACAACAATTTAAAAAGTTTAAACTCCAGAATCCTGTAGTTCACACTAAATAATTGTCCTGGTGTCCTGGATACCCCAAATTCCTCTCACTCCATAGTTTGAATGAGAGAGAAAAGGTGCAAAAAACCCTACAGGCTTTAAGGGGGTGTGATGGTTTGGGTATCCCCCGCCCCCCCCCACTTTTAGAAATCACCCAGACTAGACTCAGCCAGCTCTGGAAATATGGATGAAGCTTATATTTACAGCTGGCACAATGTACAAGCAGATAGTTACAGTATATACAGTTATAGACAGAAATAGACAAGGTAAAAAAGGTAATACAGAGACACAACTCCCCTCCCAGAAACCTGAGTCCCCAGGAGGGGCTCTCAACCCCCCTCACCTTCCCCCTATCCCTCTCAACCTTACCCCAGTCCTAAGGAAGAATGGAGGTGCAGCCAGAGGGATTAAAAAGCAAGGTGAAGCAGCCAAGCAAAGGAGGGTGAGGTTAGAAAGCAAGATGGAGTCCAGCCAGCAGCCTCAGCTTCTCCCCAGCAGGCAAAGCTCCCCAGCGAAGAGAAGAAGCAAGTGAAGTAATCTTTGTTTTGCCTTTCTTCTTTACACATCCCAGCAAGACTGTGAGGGAAGTAGACCTCACCATTGTTTTCATTTTACAGCCTATCATCTAGTTCTTCTCACCAAAACATGCTAGGGGTGACTCGTGCAGATGCTCATGCTGAAATTAGGCTGTTGATTGGCTGTGCCTTTGCACCTAGGAAATGGTAAATTGAGTCTTTGTCTAGGAAAGGTATAAAATAGGGAGTTCTTGCTGCCTTGGGGTGCTTCCCACCTTGATAGTTCCTGCAGAGAGAGAGTCCCCTGGCACTGTGTAGGACAAGCTCCTCAGTGACTGAACCATCCCTGCTTTGGACCTTTCCTCCACTGTAAGCACTCTTTTGTGCAAGCTTAACAGGCTTAACGAGCCTCGGATATCCTTTCGAAAGAGTTAGCAAGCACCTGGACCGCCCTCTCGCAGACCCTATTCAGTACCTAATTGCTGACTGCCTGCTGGATGGATGACTCTAGCAACTTTGACTCTCCCCCTCCCATTGTGAGAGCAACCTCGTCCTGTGACCATCCCACTTAGGAAGAAGTGCTGGAGACACTTCTGAGTTTGGTGCTCTGTGACTCGTCTGGGACTTCTGTGGCGTGGATCTCTATAGGATATTGCCAATAACTGTGGGAATGCAATGTCAGAAGAATAAAAACAAGCAAGTGCTGGCCTTGATTCCCACAGCTGCTGGCTACCTTATCTGAGAAAGGATAGATAAGTGGACATCTCCTTAATGAGAAAAACAAGGGGTGGTGTATGTAAAAGGCTAGGTTGTTCTTGCCAGTTCTGTTTCTAGGCCAGGGATAAGAGAAGTAGTGGTTTGGGTGTTCCCAGCCCCCCTCCCCCCCCCCTTAGAAATCACCCCGACCAGACCCCGCCCGCTCTGGGAAATTGATGAAGCTTATATTTACAGCTTAGCACAATATCCAAGCAGATAGTTACAGTATATACAGTTATAGACAGGAATAGACAAGGTAAAAGGGAATACAGAAACACAACAGCCCTCCCAGAAACCTGAGTCCCCAGGAGGGGCTCTCAACTGCCCCTTCACCTTCCCCCTTACCCCTCTCAACCTTAGCCCAGTTCCAAGGAATAATGGAGGTTTGGCCAGGGGGTTAGGAAGCAAAGTGGATTAGTCCAAAATGGAGTGTGAGGTCAGAGGGTAAGATGCAGCTCAGCCAGCAGCCCCAGTGAGAGTGGCTAACTATGTTTTTATTTCTTGTTCCTATGCATCTCAGCAAGCCTATGAGGGAAGTAGACATCACCATTGTTTTCCTTTCTCAGCCTGTAATCTAGTTCTTCTTCCCCTCTACTCAACACTGCTCAGGCCACACCTTCAGTACTGTGTCCAGTTCTGGGCTCCTCAATTCAAGGGAGATGTTGAGGTGCTGGGAGGTGTCCAGAGAAGGGCAACAAAGCTGGTGAGGGGCCTGGAACACAAACCCTATGAGGAGAGGCTGAGGGAGCTGGGGGTGTGCAGCCTGGAGAGGAGGAGGCTCAGGGGTGACCTCATTGCTGTCTACAGCTACCTGAAGGGAGGCTGTAGCCAGGTTGGGTTGGTCTCTTCTCTCAGGCAGCCAGCAACAGAAGAAGGGGACACAGCCTCAAGTTGTGATGGGGGAGGTCTAGGCTGGATGTTAGGAGGAAGTTGTTGTCAGAGAGAGTGATTAGCATTGGAATGGGCTGCCCAGGGAGGTGGTGAAGTTGCCGTGCCTGGAGGTGTTCAAGCAAAGCCTGGCTGGGGCACTTAGTGCCATGGTCTGGTTGATTGGATAGAGTTGGGTTCTAGGTTGGACTGGATGATCTTGGAGGTCTTTTCCAACCTGGTTGATTGTATGATTCTATGGGTTTGGAATGTCTCCAGTGAAGGCGGCCCCACAACCTCTCTGGGCCGCCTGCTCTGTGAGGGCTCTGTTACCCAGCTGTTTATGTGGAATATCCTATGCTCCAGCTCGCACCCATTCCCCCTTGTCCTGTTGAACATCACTGAGAAGAACCTGACTGTTTCATTAGCTATACATAAGTTGTAAAGGAGGAGTTAAGTGTATGGATTTAAACCACTATAGAAAAAACACATTCCTGTTTTTGGTACAGTGCTCACCAGTGTGGAGTAGAGGGGGAGGATCACTTCCCTCGCCCTGCTGGCCACACCTCTATTGCTGCAGCCCAGACTCTGGTTGCTCTCTGGACTGCAGGAACACACTGACAGTTCATGTTGAGCTTCTCATCCACCAGCACCCTCAAGTCCCTCTCCTCAGGGCTGCTCTCAAGCCAGTCTCTGCCCAGCCTGCGTTGGTGCTTGGTATTGCTGTTAAGCTTTCCTGCTGCTGTATATCTCTTCTTGCCATCTGCTCTCCAAATAAAAAGCCCAACTATTAACAAGCAATTATGGGCTAGCTTGTCTTTAGCTCTTGGACAGGAATCTCAAGTACAGGAAGCTAGACTAATGTTCAGAACTGTTATTTACACAGTTATTCATTTGCCACATTAAACATACACATCACTCACTTTCTAGGCCTGGGTTTCAGTAGCCATAGAAACTGAAGAAGACTAAAAATGGCATCACTAATTTAATTGTTCACTGCTATTGAAAAGAATTCCTGTATTGTGTTTCATGTGTAATTGCTTCCAATCTAATTTACTAATTATAACTTAATAAACACCATCAGGTACCTCATTTTAGCATTTCATACTGAAACTCAAGCAGTGCTATTGTTTGATTGCACTTAAAATATTTGCTGACCTTGGTCCTCCTTAGCTGTTTTCACATCCTCTGTTTCTACTTCATGGTCCTACCATTTTTCATAGCTTGCTTGCTTGTTGCTGAGAATGATGTTTGCAGAAGGCAGTAGATGGTAAAGTACTACTAATACTAGGAAAATACTTAGCACCTCAAAGCTGTTCCTATGGCAACTGAGGCCTGCAGAAGTACTAGAACATCTCTGAAACCTGCTGCTGTTTTCAAGCAGGGCACTTTTGCAAAGGCTGATCGTTATAAAAAATGGAGTATGCCACAGTTTTAAGAATCACATCAAATCTAATTGAATCACAGAATCAACCAGGCTGGAAGAGACCTCCAAGCTCATCCAGTCCAACCTAGCACCCAGCCCTATCCAGTCAACCAGACCATGGCACTAAGTGCCTCATCCAGGCTTTGCTTCAACACCTCCAGGGACAGTGACTCCACCACCTCCCTGGGCAGCCCATTCCAATGCCAATCACTCTCTCTGCCAACAACTTCCTCCTAACATC
>WAAF01013045.1:11533-35565 GCA_013400475.1 Tricholaema leucomelas | reverse complement strand
TGGACACCTTCCAGCACCTCAACATCTCTCTTGAGTTGAGGAGCCCAGAACTGGACACAGCACTCAAAGTGTGGCCTGACCAGTGTTGAGTACAGGGGCAGAATAACCTCCCTTGTCCTACTGGCCACACTGCTCCTGATCCAGGCCAGGATGCCATTGGCTCTGCTGCCCACCTGGGCACACTGCTGGCTCATCTTCAGCTACTCTCTACCAGTACCTCCAGGTCCCTCTCTGCCTGGCTGCTCTCAGCCACTCTGTCCCCAGCCTGTAGTGCTGCTTGGGGTTGTTGTGGCCAAAGTGCAGAACCCTGCACTTGGCCTTGTTCAATCTCATCCCATTGGCCTCTGCCCACCCATTCAGCCTGGCAAGGTCCCTCTGCAGGGCTCTCCTACCCTCCAACAGCTCCACACCTGCTTCTAGCTTGGTGTCATCTGCAAACTTACTGATGATTGATGATGATCAATCCCTTGGTCCAGATAATCAGTAAAGATATTGAACAGGATTGTGCCCAGCAACATCTGCAACACTCTGAGATTGGAGTGAATATTGCTAAGTGAATATTACTTTTCAAACCCAAGGTTTTAATGAGTACATTACATCAGGATTTTTATGAAAAGAAGATCTTTGAAATTAAAGCACTGACCAGAAGCAAAACCTCTTTGCCTCTATGGATGTGCAACAGCAGCATTGATATTCCCAGCTTTTGCTTGTCTGTTCTGGGGGATAGGTTGCAAGTGGAACTTGCAGCAGTCTGGGCAAAGATGAGGCCAACGATGTGGATCCTGGGGTGCCCTACAGATCTGTTTCATCCATCACTGGAGAGAGAGGCAGAACTTTTATAAATCTAACAGCTTGATAAGGACTTTGTTGAGAAACCACAGAGCAATGAAGCATCTTAGAGAGTGATCTTGCTGCAAAGCACCGGGAAACTGATGGTTGAGCAGCCCAGCACCTATTCCTCACTGTGGCGAGAAGCCCTGCGAGCTGCAGCAGTGCCATGTGTTGGCATTCCAGCTCCTGCTCCTAGCCAAGAGCAGCTGTTGTTTAAACTGAGAGGTATTGAGAAACGACCCTCCATAAGACAACAAACTGGACACAACTGTCTCAGCTTAGCCTCTGTCAAAGCACTGGAAACTACCGTTTCAAATGGAACAAGAGAGGTTCACTGATGATCACAGAGCAGAGCTGCAAAAAAGGTGTGTTTTTCTTGAGCAGTTGTCATTATGCAGGGTGGACAAAAAGCAAGGTAGGGGCAACCCCCACCCCTCCCTTTTCTGTGTAAGCAGACATTCGTCTGATCTGGAGAAGATGTGCACAGAAGGGAAACAGGATCTTAGAATCATACAATCAGTCAGAGTTTGAAGGGACCACAAGGATCAGCCAGTTCCAACCCTCCTGCCATGAGCAGGGACACCCTACCCTAGAGCAGGCTGCCCACAGCCTCATCCAGCCTGGCCTTAAACACCCCCAGGGATGGGGCCTCAACCACCTCTCTGGGGAACCCATTCCAGCCTCTCACCACTCTCATGCTCAACAACTTCCTCCTCACCTCCAGCCTGACTCTCCCCACCTCCAGCTTTGCTCCATTCCCCCCAGTCCTGGCACTCCCTGACACCCTAAAAAATCCCTCTTCAGCTTTTTTGTAGCCCCCTTCAGATCCTGGAAGGCCACAAGAAGTTCACCTGGGAGCCTCCTCTTCTCCAGACTGCACAGCCCCAACTCTTTCAGTCTGTGCTCACAGCAGAGCTGCTGCAGCCCTCTGAGCATCCTCCTGGCCCTGCTCTGGACACACTCCAGCATCTCCACATCCCTCTTGTAATGGGGGCTCCAGAACTGGATGCAGTACTCCAGGTGGGGTCTCAGCAGAGTGGAGTAGAGGGGGAGAATCACCTCCCTGGTCCTGCTGGACACACTTCTGCTGCAGCCCAGGCTCTGGTTGGCTTTCTGGGCTGCAAGTGCACACTGCCTGCTCCTGTTGAGCTTCTCCTCCAGCAGCATCCCCAGATCCCTCTCCTCAGAGCTGCTTTCCAGCCACTCACTGCCCAGCCTGGATTTGTGCTTGGAATTGCTTCAGCCCATGGAGAGATAGCAGACCAATCAAAACAGCCTTTCCTAGAGTTGTGTTCTGCTCTATTCCTGGTAGAGAAGGAATCTGAGTGTGTAATATAGCCTAATTAAATCCATTTCTGGTAATAATGTAATCCAAACCAGTCAGTGGTACAGAGTAGGCTAAAGGGTAGGACACTGACAGTTGCTGTCATGGGTTTGCTAAGTAGGAAATCAGGAAATTGCCAGACCTCCCTTCTTTCACATCTCTCCAGGGCACAGGGGACAGAGCAGAGGTATCTTTTTCCCACGGAAAAAAAAAACTCTTAAATCCTAAACCACCTCCTACACTTTCCTGTAAGTTCAAACTCCAAGTGCATCCTGACCAGCTCTTGGCTCCTCACAGTTACCCACTCTCAACTCAGAAATCTGCAGCATATTAAGGAAGCACAAGTTGAGGACAGGCCAAACTAAAATTACATTAAATATCAAAATAATATGATTTTAACTCAACAAATCCATTCTCTTTTTCTTCAGTGCTTCATTTTCTTTTTCTTCAACCCATTCTCTTTTTCTTCATGTCTCCATTCTCTTTTTTCTTCAATCCACTCTCTTTTTCTTCAATTCTTCATTCTCTTTTTCTTCAATTCTCCATCCTCTTTTTCTTCAATCCATTCTTTTCCTTCAGTTCTTCATTCTTTTTCTTCAGTTCTCCATTCTCTTTTTCTTCAATTCTCCATTCACTTTTTCTTCAATCCATTCTCTTTTTCTTCATTTCTTCATTCTTTTTCTTCAGTTCTCCATTCTTCTTTTTCTTCATGTCTCCATTCTCTTTCCAATCCATTCTCTTTTTCTTCAGTGCTTCATTTTCTTTTTCTTCAATCTATTCTCTTTTTCTTCAATTCTTCATTCTCTTTTTCTTCATTCTCTTTTCCTTTAATTCTTCATTCTATTTTCCTTCAATCCATTCTCTTTTTCTTCAATCTATTCTCTTTTCCTTCATTTCTTCATTCTCTATTTCTTCAATCCATTCTCTTTTCCTTCAATCCATTGTCTTTTTCTTCAGTCTATTATCTTTTCCTTCAATTCTCCATTCACTTTTTCTTCAATCCTCCCTTCTTTTTCTTCAATCCTCCCTTCTTTTTCTTCAATCCTCCCTTCTTTTTCTTCAATCTATTCTCTTTTTCTTCATTTCTTCATTCTTTTTCTTCAGCTCCCCATTATCTCTCCAATCCATTCTCTTTTTCTTCATTTCTTCATTCTTTTTCTTCATTTCTCCATCCTCTTTTTCTTCAATCCTCCATTCTTTTTCTTCAATTCTCCATCCTCTTTTTCTTCAATCCACTCTCTTTTTCTTCAATTCTTCATTCTCCTTTTCTTCAATCCATTCTCTTCTTCTTCAATCTATTCTCTTTTTCTTCAATACATTCTCTTTTTCTTCAATTCTTCATTCTCTTTTCCTTCAATCCATTCTCTTTTTCTTCAGTCTATTATCTTTTCCTTCAATTCTTCATTCTCTTTTTCTTCATTCTCTTTTCCTTCAATTCTTCATTCTCTTTTTCTTCATTCTCTTTTCCTTCAGTCCATTCTCTTTTTCTTCACTTTTCCATTCTCTTTTTCTTCACCATTGGAATGGGCTGCCCAGGGAGGTGGTGGAGTCGCCATCCCTGGAGGTGTTCAGGAAGAGACTGGATGAGGTATTTAGTGCCATGGTCTGGTTGACTGGGTAGGGCTGGGTGCTAGGTTGGACTGGATGAGCTTGGAGGTCTCTTCCAACCTGGTTGACTCTATGATCCTATGATTCTATGATTCAATGCTTTAGCAGAGTTTCCATGCAAGACAAATAGATAAAGATGGAGAAGTCAGTGAGAGCTTACATTAAAATATCAATGCACCCTGGTTTGAGCATTTAAGGTCTTCTCTTCAAAATGTAGCTCTACAAACAGCACACGAGTGTAAGGTGTGTGGATTGAGGGAAAAAAAGGTGGAAGAAGTGTAAAAAATATATCACATCAAGCAGCAAAATACATCACATCAGTCAATCTCTATTTCAGGAAGTGAGGCAAATAAAGCCTGCAGCAAAGTGTGCCTCTCAGAAACACTCTGCCACCCACAGCATTGTGCAACTCGCCATTAGCATTAAACGTGGCTGGCTTTTGCTGCTGGTAGAACCACTTACTTGTCCTTGTGATGGTTTGGGTGTTCCCTGCCCCCCCCCCCCAACTTTGGAAAATCACCCAGACTAGACTCAGCAGCTCTGGAAATTGAATGAAGCTTTGTATTTACAGCTTAGCACAATAGACAAGCAGAGAGTTACAATAGATATACAGAAATATACAAGTTATAAAGTAATACAGAAACACAACAGCCCTGCCAGAAACCAGAGTCCCCAGGAGGGGCTCCCAACCACCCTTCCACCTTCTCCCCACCCCTCTACCTTACCCCAGACTTTGCCTTATGCTCAAGGTAGCTTGGAGGGTTGGCCAGGGGGGTTAGGAAGCAGGTGGATTAGTCACACAGATGGCAGGTTAGGGTAGAGAGAGAGGTGCAGTCCACAAAGCCCAGAGAGTGACTCTGTTATCAGTGTTTGTGTTCTTGTTTTTATACATCTCAGCAAGCCTATGAGTGCAGCAGATGTCACCATTGTTTCCTTTTCACAGCCTAGCATCTAATTCTTCTCACCAAACCATTCTAGGTAGCTTCAAACTAGCACAGTCTCCCATGTAAGCTCACTGGAAGTTAAAACAACAAGTAGGTGATGTTATTTCCCTCCTTCTGCAAAAATATCTCTGATGAAGGTCCTCTCACAAAGCCTTCCAACAGCAGAAATGGGTCCTGCAGTTTCTGGCAGGGGAACCATCTGCTCCACATCCCACTTCAGGAAGGCTGGTTTGCTTGACAGCTGATTGTGTTATGGTTCTTGCCTCTTTTGACCTCCAGTGCCCGGCCCTTGGAGGGCATGGCTGATGAGGAGAGGCTGAGAGACTTGGGACTTTTTAATCTGGAAAAAAGAAGACTGAGAGGGGATTTGGTAAGTGTTTATAAGTATCTGAGGGCTGGCCAGGATGGGGGGGCAGGCTCTGCTCACTGCTCCGTGGGATAGGACAAGGAGTAATGGGTGTAGGATGCAGTACAGGAGGTTCTGCCTCAACACAAGGGGGAACTACTTTCCTGTAAGGGTCACAGAGCATTGGCACAGGCTGCCCAGAGAGGTTGTGGAGTCTCCTTCTCTGGAGACTTTCAAGGCCTGTTTGGATGTGTTCCTCTGTTACCTGTGTTAGATAGGATTGTCCTGCTCTGGCAGGGGGCTTGGACTGGATGATCTCCTTGGGTCCCTTCCAACCCCTAACATCCTGTGAGCCTGTGAGCCTGTGAGCCTGTGCTAGTGCCAGCTTTACTGGGTTTGTTTCTTTTCTCTTATTTTCTTTCCCATCAGCTCCTTTTGTTTTGCCCCTTTCTAGTCAGGGTTTCCAGAACCATAAGGTCAGGTGACAAAACTCCACACTTGACAGGTCCTTTCAGGCACACTGGTGCAAGGATGGCAGCCGATAAACGACTCTGCTGCATCCTTCTTAACTTGGCTGGCACCATAGTCAGTTTTGCATATTGAGCCTCCCACTGCATCACCTCAAACTCGATGCTGTCTGTGCATATCTACACATGCCCTATCCCAGCAGAGTAAGGTCTGCCTCAGCTATTGCACCAGCAAAGTGGAGTTAGAAGACCACACACTGTTTGCCATTACTTATCCTGCCTTGGGGACATTCGGTTGCCCTGCTCCCGTGAGGCCACAGCTTCCCACCGCTGCTGCACAAACGGTTCATTTGCTATTGCTTGCTTGCTTGCTGAGCAGGGCTGGTGGCAGGAAGCCACAACTGCTCCCTGTGTTTATCTCTCCCCATCTCACAGCCCTGACCGAGCAGTCTATTTGGATAGCAAGAAGCTGTGGTAACTAAGCAGCCGCAAAATCTAAAGGGGACATTTCCCAGCTACTTGCACTGCTCACAGTTAAGTGCAAAACAAGTCCTTTAGAACAGAACAAGTATATTTTTTAATGTGAATGGAGAAAAAGAGCTAGCAGCTTTCGTGTGGGTGCTTTAATTACATCATCTTAAACTAAATTTTCCTGCTTTAGAATAAACACTCTTCTCCTAAAGACCCTTTTCACAGACAAAGTCAGTAGCGATAACTTCATATTCCAGTTCCAGTCTCCATGGAACTCATCTCGAGCCTTTCTGTGGGTAGTTCAGAAGCACACAGCCCCTGTCCCTTCTTTCTCTAGAAAATAGCTCCCATTTCCTCAGGGAATAACAAAATGCCTGCCTTTATGAAACAGCCAGATCCACTTAACCCCTTCCTGGTATATTTAACACCTTGCCTTCAGAAGAGGCATTACAAGCAAATACTACTGGGCAGGAAAAAAAAACACATTTGAAGGGTTAGGTTTAAAATGCAGTTACCAAAGCCAGACCTCAGCTTTCCCAAAGAAGGTAGTGCTCAGACCTGGGACTTCAGTTCAAGGTCATCTGGGGGCCGTAAGCGGATTCATCGAGTGCAGATCAGTACCAGCCTTGCTCCCAGACCTGCCTCTCGTGCTCAGACCACTTCTGCTATTTTCACTTTGTAAAGAAGTCTCTAAGATAGACTAACAAAACATCCATAAGACAGCTAACAGTAAAGCTCAGCTCTTCTTCTATTTCCAGTTGGGTTAATAGAAGCAAAGACAAATTCGACATCAGCGGTGCCCCTGAAAACATCATCACAAATGTCGGGAGGGTTTCTGCTTACACACGGTCTAAAGGTTTTGATGAGATCAGAGTCCAGTTTTTAATGCCTCAAGCACTTCAGTGGACTTGCATTATAAACAACAAAAGTACCCTTTGAAGAAGCAGCAATGTCTGCCTTCCTGCAAAGTACCCTTTGAAGAGGCAGCAATGTCTGCCTTCCTGCAAAGTACCCTTTGAAGAGGCAGCAATGTCTGCCTTCCTGCAAAGTAAACTCTGCCTAAATGCTGTGCATGTCTGTCCTCTGGAGATGGTGCAGCCAGCACAGCCTCACTCAATGGTCTATGGAAACATCATAGGCACTCGATTAAGTATTTTCAATTTGGAATCTAATTATATAGTACAAAATTGAGACCAGAAAGGGATAAAGGAGCAAGGAGGAAGAAGCATGCCTATGGTGTTTGAATCTGAAGTTGCATATTATTGCCTGTAATGATGTAGGAGGAATTGTTTCCAAGCTGACTTAGCTGCAACAATATTCCAGAAACAAAAACAAAAAACCAAGTAGGATATGTGCAGGGTAAGCTTGGGACATTGTGTGATCATTAACGTGATGAGCAATTTGCAGAAGACAGATCATAGAATCATAGAATCACAGAATCACCCAGGCTGGAAGAGACCTCCANCCTCCTCTTCTGCAGGCTGCACAACCCCAGATATCCAAACAATGATTTAAACTTAACTGAAGTTGGCTCAAGTTTTCACAGCAAGTGCACTATCTGAAGGTGTGCTGGGTTGAGACTATATTGGAGTATTTTACTGAGTGAAATGAAATCCTTACCTGTGAGAAGAAAGAGAAGTAAACAACATTGTGGTTGTGGGAAGCCAGCGGAGGCAGGATCGGGGTACTGAGGAGTGGACTCAGTCTGAGCTAGCTGCATGTAGTACACTTTATTGAGGCAATACAGTGGCTTATATGCTGCTGGGAAGAGGCATGCACAGCTAGATTAGTTTGAGATTGGTACATGTGGAAAGTCCAGATGGGTCCAGGGTTATGTGCATGGTACAGAGAGGTTAATGTTACAATAATCATAGAATCATAGAATCATAGAATGGTTTAGGTTGGAAGGGACCTCAAGGATCATCCAGCTCCAACCCCCTGCCATAGGCAGGGACACCTCCCACTAGAGCAGCTTGCTCAAGGCCTCATCCAGCCTGGCCTTAAACACCTCCAGGGAGGAAGCATCCACAACCTCCCTGGGCAACCTGTGCCAGTGTCTTACCACTAACAACCTGTAGAGTCCGTGCCCTGCAGCTGGCTAACCCTGGCCCCTGCAGCTGCATGTGGGGGGCCAGCACCCACCTCCTGGCCTCCTGCATCCAAGGACACTTCACAGCGTGGGTTTGTTCATGTTTATCAACTCACCTCCTGTTAGCAAAAATCCCTCCACACAACATGTACCCTGCAGCACCCATTCTTCTGCTGAGAAACGCAGCTACTCACAGTATAGACCAGATGGTCACTTCTCACCCACTGCTCAGCCTGTCTGCACAGGCTGGTCTGAGGAGGTGCTTGTGCATCCTTAGCTGTTCCAGCTGACGGGCAAGATTTCTTGGTGCCTTCTGGCTGCCTTTTATGGCTTCAGGGATGCAGAGCAGTCATAAAGTTTAATTGCCCATTGAAGCAATTGTTTTGCTCACTGGAGTGCCAAAAAGCTGGGTTGGTTTGTTTGTTTGTTTTGTGCTTTGTTTTTGTTTGTTTTGTTTTAGATGTCAGTAAAACCTGAACTAAAGTAACTCAGTACAGAGGTGGTTATAGCTTGTACAGGAAGATGTGTTTCAGTGTCGTGGAAGGAGTTACAAGTAAGAATCCTAATCCCTCCTGTTCTCTTTACAAGATAGAATCATAGAATCATAGAATGATTTAGGTTGGAAGGGACCTCAAGGGTCATCCAGCTCCAACCCCCTGCCATAGGCAGGGACACCTCCCACTAGAGCAGGCTGCTCAAGGCCTCATCCAGCCTGGCCTTAAACACCTCCAGGGAGGAAGCATCCACAACCTCCCTGGGCAACCTGTGCCAGTGTCTCACCACCCTCACTGTAAAGAACTTCCTCCTAACATCCAGTCTAAATCTCCCCTCCTCCAGTTCAAACCCATTCCCCCTCGTCCTGACATTACCAGACCTTGTCAATAGTCCCTCCCCAGCCTTCCTGTAGGCTCCCTTCAGATACTGCAAAGCCACTCTAAGGTCTCCTCGAAGCCTTCTCTTCTCCAGGCTGCAGAGCCCCAACTCTCTCAGCTTGTCCTCATAGCAGAGCTGATGCAGCCCTCTGAGCATCTTCGTGGCTCTCCTCTGGACTGGCTCCAGCAGTTCCATGTCCTTCTTGTGTTGGGGGCTCCAGAACTGGTAGATGGTAGAGAGCAGCTTGAATGTACAAGTACAGCTGGCACAGCCAGGACTCTCTTGGGCCTGGGAGATAAAGGGGAAACCACAGAGTGGCTGAGGCTTCCTGCCGCTTCCCTGGGCGGTGAAAAACGCAGGAGGAAGAAAAACCAAACCCAACCCCCCAACCAGTGTGCAAAGAAATGGAAGAATCTAAACTTTAATGAGGATTGGAGTTCAGTGGAGGTGGTTGTAGGTGAGGGCTCAGACCGGCTGAACCTACAGCTCTGCCTCTCAGCACCTTGCTGCCTCTTACCAGGTCCCTTGGGCAGCCCTCCAGCTTTCTCCTCACCACCATTGCAGTTCCTGTTTCTTCTCGAGGCTTTGGTTGTGGGCTGAAGGAGGAAGCAGGTGCTTGCTTAGACAGAGGGGAACAGCAAACACTTCAGGCTGGTGGAGGCCTCTAGAGACAATTCCACTGCAAAGAAATGCCAGCAGACATCTCGGTGTTCAAGGGATCTTCTTGATGACTTCCAGGTGAATCCTTTTCATTTAACAAAGCAATTTGCTGCCAATATAGAATATTGGCAAGAGCAGTGCTCCTCACACTGCCAGCTGCAGCTATCAGAGGAGCCATGGCAGAGTTCAAAAGAACTGAAACTCCTGAAAAGTTAATCAGTTCATGCTATTTTTCTATGGAAATCACAGAATCATAGAATCAACCAGGTTGGAAGAGACCTCCAAGATCATTCAGTCCAACCTAGCATCCAGCCCTAGCCAATCAACCAGACCATGGCACTAAGTGCCTCATCCAGGCTTTTCTTGAACATCTCCAGGGATGGTGACTCCACCACCTCCCTGGGCAGCCCATTCCAATGCCAACAATTTAAGGCAGCAAGTGTCACAGAATCACAGGATCACAGGATGTTAGGAATTTGAAGGGACCTCCAAAGATCCAGTCCAACCCCCCTGCCAGAGCAGAACTGTAGAACATAGTGCAAGTTGCACAGGAACACATCCAGATGGGTCTTGAAAGTCTCCAGAGAAGGAGACTCCACAACCTCTCTCATGAGCCTGGGCTTGCAGGACTGTCACAGAAGCAGACAAATAGAAAAGAAAGCAACATTTGAACAGTAACAAGAAGTTATGCAACAGACCCCATCAGCAGCCCCCCAAGCTCAGCCCCTGCAGGATGGTGACTTGTTGGTGAGGCACTGCCATGTGGGGTCATCCTCAGCTCATGATTTATCCCATCTCCAGGAGCAGGCCCTCTCCTTCTGCTGCCTGACAAAGTCAGCCTGAAAAGTGTTGGGTTTTTTGGGGATTTGTGGTAAAATTCCTTACAACATTTGTCCAAGCATTATTTATGAGCTAGGGAAACAGAGGTAAACCATCTGATTCTTTAGTCATCCTTTAGGAGGGGTTAGTAAAGACACCCTTTACCTCATCTGCTATGTAATGATGGGATTTGAGGTGCAGTTTTCACTCTCTGCTGATGGAAAAGCTAAGAGAGCTTTAGCATTTACCTCTGTGGAAGCTGGCAGTAATGCTGATCTGTTGTGGTTCCCCTCTTCCACCTCCCAAGTGCACTCACAGCTATGGAGGGCTGCACACTAGCCCAGTTTTACCCTCCCTATCTTCTACCACCCACATGCACTTATATCAGCACTGAGTCTGTTCCAGGCTTGTCACAGTCCTCTGATACAGAGAGACAAAGGGATAAAAGATAATGAGTGAGTTAGCAAGGAGAGAAGAGATGTAAGGAATACATTTGTGGAGCGGGGAAGGGATGAAGAGAACACTGGCTGGAAAAAAAAGTCCTACTGCAGTTTTCAGTCATGTTTGAGAAGGCCTTCAGTAACCATCTAACTCTACAGAACCCCAAACAGAAGCTGCAAAGGTCACTTTAAGTTAACTGATTTCAAATCCAGCTCAAATGAGAAGGGTTGGAGGCTTGATCCTCCATAGAGAGTTATGCAATTCACATGTCAAATAATCAGTTGGTCCTCACAGCATAGCTTGAGTGGTATGAGCTGGCACTGTAAAAGGAGCAAACCCAGTCTGACCTAAACCCTTTGTATCCCCTGCACTGTAAAAGGAGCAAACCCAGTCTGACCTAAACCCTTTGTATCCCCTGCACTGTAAAAGGAGCAAACCCAGTCTGACCTAAACCCTTTGTATCCCTTGCAGTGTAAAAGGAGCAAACCCAGTCTGAACTAAACCCTTTGTATCCCCCTGCACTGTAAAAGGAGCAAACCCAGTCTGACCTAAACCCTTTGTATCCCCTGCCCAGTCTTTTGTCTGTAGAGGTAATATGGGAAGAGTAGAAAGAGAGCATGAGAATGCATTGCGAAATCATTGTCATCCTCAGCACAGCCCAGGAAGAGGTTGTTTCTTTTGGATGTCTGGGGAAGAATAAGTAGGTATCTTCTTTAGAGTAGACTTACATAGTTTGGACCAGAGCACCTCCTGAACACAGAATCACATAATTTCTTAGACTGAAAAAGCCCTTTGAGCTCATCAAGTCCAATCATGAGTTTCACACTGACAAGTCCTTGACCAAACCAAACCCCTCAGCACATCATCTCATCACTATGAATGGCTATGGTTGGAAAGGAGCACCAGCATCAGCCAGTCCAACCTCCATCCCAGCATCCTTCATCACCAGACCATAGCCTCAAGCACCACATCCTCTCTCCTTTTAAACACCTCCAGGGATGGTGACTCCACCACCTCCCTGGGCAGCCTGTTCCAGTGCCTGACCACCTGCTCAGGAAAGAACTTCCTCCCAATATCCAACCCAAACCTCCCCTGATGCAACTTCAGGCCATTTCCTCTTGTCTTATCATTAGTAACTGGGGAGAAGAGCCCAGCTCCAGCCTCACTACAACCTCCTTTAGGTAGCTGGGGCAATAAGGTCCCCTCTCAGCTTCCTCTTCTCCAGCCTAAACAAGCCCAGCTCCCTCAGCCGCTCCTCACAGGCGATGTTCTCCAGCCCTCTCCCCAGCCTTGTCGCCCTTCTCCGTACATGCTCCAGCACCTCAATGTCCCTCTTACACTGTGGTGACCAAAACCAGCAGCCACCTTGTTTCTTAGGGGTACATGCCAATAAAATTTGAAATCCAAACTTGCAGCCATTAGCAGGTGTGGATGGAGTTCTTGCTGACAGAGGACATGTCAACCCAGGCAGGAACCAAGGCAATGAAACAAACCCCCATGTCCAGCCGCAAAGGGGCAGGATCTGCTGGCCGCAGGAGGCTGACCCTGCAGTTGTTTTCTGTAAGCCTTAACCTGTCTGTGCCTTACATGTAGACTTAAACCTATCTATGCCTTCCACATGTACCAACCCTAATTAAGTTAGCTGAGTAGGCCTCTTCTCAGTTTGGCACAAAGGATGTTGTATTACCCAATAAGGGAGCACAACTTTAACCACATTGGAGTCTGTATCATGACTCTGGCTGTGGTTTTCACTGACAAGCAGATAAAAAGCACATTGCAAACTCTAACACTGCTTTAGGTGCAAGTTTCAGTTGCATGTAGCATCCATATAGTTGCTACAGCATGTATCCATGCATACAGTTGCTACAGCATCCAAGTGGCCACAATTTGTGAGGAATCAGTGGAGGCACTGAATTAAATCAGGAAAAATGATGGAGGCTATACAGCTTCTGATGCTGAAGGCAAGGGCTCTGTGCATGCTCAGTCAGAACTATTGGTCAGTTTGTTTAAGTCTCTGTATTCAGAGGATTTGATAATTGCACAGAGGAGATTCATGAATGCACAGGCTGAGATGGTCTCTTTTTTCTCTTTCCATGAGCTATGGTTTGACTGTGATGGTGAAAGGCAAGCAGCCACTCAAGCACATAGGAGGTGCAATTCATTAAAGAAAACATTCAAAAGGATGAATCACTACAGCACATTTTCACCATTCATCCAATCATGACTAAAACAATTTCTATTCCATGTGAACTGTATGAATGATCTCTACAGATGGAACACAACATGGAACACCTCAGCCATTCGATTATTACAGTTAAAAAGGTACAAACATGACATTAAAATCTGACTCCAACAGACTTGAAACCTGATGCTGTCTATGGGTTAAAACAAACCCAAAACAAGAACCAGAGCCATGCAGAGGCACCTTGCCAGGCTGGATGGGTGGGCAGAGGCCAATGAGATAAGATTGAACGAGGCCAAGTGCAGGGTTCTGCACTTTGGCCACAACAACCCCAAGCAGCACTACAGGATGGGGACAGAGTGGCTGGAGAGCAGCCAGGAAGAAACAGACCTGGGGGTGCTAGTAGAGAGTAGGTGAAGATGAGCCAGCAGTGTGCCCAGGTGGCCAAGAGAGCCAATGGCATCCTGGCCTGGATCAGGAACAGTGTGGCCAGCAGGACAAGGGAGGATATTCTGCGCCTGTACTCAGCACTGGTCAGGCCTCACCTTGAGTGCTGTGTCCAGTTCTGGGCTCCTCAATTCAAGAGAGATGTTGAGGTGCTGGAAGGTGTCCAGAGAAGGGCAACAAAGCTGGTGAGGGGCCTGGAAGACAAACACTAACCTATGAGGAGAGGCTGAGGGAGCTGGGGGTGTGCAGCCTGGAGAAGAGGAGGCTCAGAGCAGACCTCATTGCTGTCTACAACTACTTGAAAGGAGGTTGTAGCCCAGGTGGGGTTGGTCTCTTCTGCCAGGCAACCAGCAACAGAACAAGGGGACACAGTCTCAAGTTGTGCCAGGAGAGGTCTGGGCTGGATGTTAGGAGGAAGTTGTTGGCAGAGAGAGTGATTGGCATTGGAATGGGCTGCCCAGGGAGGTGGTGGAGTCGCTGTCCCTGGAGGTGTTGAAGCAAATCCTGGATGAGGCACTTAGTGCCATGGTCTGGTTGACTGGCTAGGGCTGGGTGCTAGGTTGGACTGGATGATCTTGGAGGTCTCTTCCAACCTGGCTGCTTCTATGATTCTATGACTGTTGCTGGAGGTTACTGCATGAGGAATAGAAGCTACTGCATGGTATTCAGCCTCAGATGTTGGCTTTGCATCAAAATAATCTGGACTCCAACTACCACTTGCCATTCTAATAGAGAACTGATCCCCACCAGGTGGAGCAGCATCTTCTTGGAGTGGCTGAAGTGCTGCTGAATGAGATGACAATTTACTTCATGGGACCTTGAGATTTTAACATGTTTTGATGAAGCAGCTTATAAAGGAGAAGGAATAGTCAGTGTGCATGCATTTTACAGTTAAGACAAATATACTTGTGTGGCTTGGAGGAAAACTAAACCCAAAGGACTCGCTTGTCAGTGTGGTTAACTTAGAATCATAGAATCAACCAGGTTTGAAGAGATCTCCAAGCTCATCCAGTCCAACCTAGCACCCAGCCCTAGCCAGTCAACCAGACCATGGCACTAAGTGCCTCATCCAGGCTTTGCTTCAACACCTCCAGGGACGATGACTCCACCACCTCCCTGGGCAGCCCATTCCAATGCCAATCACTCTCTCTGCCAACAACTTCCTCCTAACATCCAGCCTAGACCTCCCCTGGCACAACTTGAGGCTGTGTCCCCTTGTGCTGTTGCTGCTTGCCTGGCAGAAGAGACCAACCCCACCTGGCTACAGCCTCCCTTCAGGTGGATGTAGACAGCAATGAGCTTTGCCCTGAGCCTCCTCTTCTGCAGGCTGCACACCCCCAGCTCCCTCAGCCTCTCCTCACAGGGCTGTGCTCAAGACCCCTCACCAGCTTTGTTGCCCTTCTCTGGACACCTTCCAGCATCTCAACATCTCTCTTGAATTCATACTAAAAAGAAGAGGTAGTTCCCAGCTGGCTCTCTTACTTTCCTCTCTCACTGCTTTGTTACATCTCATCTTCCTTAGCAAGGACTTAGCAATTCTCCCGAGCAACAACTGTATCTTCCTACGCAGTTTTCTGACACATTAACTAAAGCTGCTCACAGTCCTCTCTAAAGCCTCTGGGTGCTACTGCAGTAAAAAGAATCACAATGCAGAAGTGCAGCCAACAAGTACCCCAATGATGATGATAGTTGCACTGCAAGGACAGTAGGAGTAGCAGATGAGACTTCCATTTGTACAGATGTTCCAGTCTGTCATCACAGGACATGTGTATCATTCTTTGTATGCAAAACCTTCTCTGGGAGAACAAAGCACCTCACTAAATGCAAACTTGGTCTGCATAAATAAAACCATCTGGGTTGCTGTCTAAACATATGGTTTGTCTAAAGTTTATAGTCTCCTGAGTGCTATTCACAGGCCCACATATGATCAGGCCTCCACAGATATGTTAGATGGTAAAAGCTTTCCCACAGCACTTTATTTTTTCCTATGTTTTTGATCCTGAAACAAAGGTCACTTGAATACGTGTGCTGTAATACTGCCTGAGTTTGTCTTACTGTGAACTGCATTTAGATCTCCTAGTGGGTAGATATTAGGGGTTAGATTCTCTTGGGAACAGTGGAGGAAAGAACTATGAAGGAGTCATTCAGAGAGACTGGACCCTCTGACTTCTTTGCCACCGTTCCTAACCAAAGAGCTTGGTGAGGGTGGATGGATTACTTCAAAGTGCATCAGCTGTTAGGAGGAAGTTCTTCACAGAGAGAGTGATTGGCATGGAATGGGCTGCCCAGGGAAGTGGTGGAGTCACTGTCCCTGGAGGTATCACAGTACCACAGTCTCACAGTACCACCAAGGTTGGAAGAGACCTCACAGATCATCAAGTCCAACCTGTTACCACAGAGCTCAAGGCTAGACCATGGCACCAAGTGCCACGTCCAATCCTGCCTTGAACAGCTCCAGGGACGGCGACTCCACCACCTCCCTGGGCAGCCCATTCCAGTAGCCAATGACTCTCTCAGTGAAGAACTTTCTCCTCACCTCAAGCCTAAATTTCCCCTGGTGTAGCTTGAGGCTGTGTCCTCTTGTTCTGGTGCTGGCTGCCTGAGAGAAGAGAGCAACCTCCTCCTGGCTAGAAAAGCCTGGACAAGGCATTTAGTACCCTGGTCTAGATGACTGGCTAGGGCTGGGTTCCAGCCTGGCTGATCCTATGATTCTATGGCTCCTGGCACCACACAAGTGTCTAGATAACTCCACTGTATTCAGCCCAGTGTGAACAAACAGTACTATCATTTTCCCTTATTGCCACTACTCTTCTGCTCACTGAGCTGCTTCACAAACACAAGATTTTCTATCCAGAGCTCTTAAAAAGCCTTGCCAAAAGGGTTCATTCTCCTTCAGAGAGAATGCCACCATTCCCAAACAAAGAGCTAGGTGAGGGTGGATAGATTACGTCACAGTGCATCAGCTACTAACATGTAACAAGGTACTGAGAACTGACCTCTGTCTCAGTTCAAGAGCTACAGCTGGTAACAGCTGACTTTGTCAATCCTACACCAGACAGGGACTCTCCTGGGTTCAACAGTTCCATGACTCAAGGTGTGGCCTGTACTCAACACTGGTCAGGCCACACCTTGAGTACTGTGTCCAGTTTTGGGCTCCTCAGTTCAAGAGAGATGTTGAGGTGCTGGAAGATGTCCAGAGAAGGGCAATGAAGCTGGTGAAGGGCCTGGAACACAAACCCTATGAGGAGAGGCTGAGGGAGCTGGGGGTGTGCAGCCTGGAGAAGAGGAGGCTCAGGGCAGACCTCATTGCTGTCTGCAACTACCTGAGGGGTGGTTGTAGCCAGGTGGGGTTGGTCTCTTCTCCCAGGCAACCAGCAATAGAACAAGGGGACACAGTCTCAAGTTGTGGTGGGGGAGGTCTAGGCTGGATGTTAGGAGGAAGTTGTTGGCAGAGAGAGTGATTGGCATTGGAATGGGCTGCCCAGGGAGGTGGTGGAGTTGCTGTGCCTGGAGGTGTTGAAGCAAAGCCTGGATGAGGCACTTAGTGCCATGGTCTGGTTGATTGGCTAGGGCTGGTTGATAAGTTGGACTGGATGATCTTGGAGGTCTCTTCCAACCTGGCTGATCCTATGATTCTATGGCTCCTGGCACCACACAAGTGTCTAGATAACTCCGCTGTATTCACCCCAGTGTGAACAAACAGTACTATCATTTTCCCTTATTGCCACTACTCTTCTGCTCACTGAGCTGCTTCACAAACACAAGATTTTCCATCCAGACCTCTTAAAAAGCCTTGCCAAAAAGGTTCATTCTCCTTCAGAGTTCAACTGCTCCAGTTTCTGGAGAAAATGGCTCAGCTCTCTGGTAGGTCCGTAAGAATACCACGGCTCATGAGCTTGGTGCTTCTGCCTCATCTGCCCTCTTACAACAGGCAATGGAAAATGTTTCACTTGAAACAACAAACAGATCCAAAATCAGAAATAGAAATGACCTCAGCAGAGATTAATATAACTTCACAGCAACCCACCTCTTTCTGCTCTAAACCATGATTGATGTTGGAGCAAATGAAGCGTGTGCATAATTAAAGGTCTGTTTCTGCAGTCAGTAGCAGCAATTGCACCTTTTCATCTACCTAGAAGATAGCAACTTTCTGTATGTGGGACACTAAAAGTGGGGTGTGGACATGCTGGAGTGTGTCCAGAGAAGGGCCATGAGGGTGATCAGAGGGCTGGAGCACCTCTGCTATGAGGACAGACTGAAAGAGTTGGGGCTGTTCAGTCTGGAGAAGAGGAGGCTATGAGGTGACTTTCTTGCAGCCTTCCAGTATCTGAAGAGGGCCTACAAAAAAGCTGGGGAGGGACTCTTTAGGCTCTCAGGGAGTGAGAGGACTGGGGGGAACGGAGCAAAGCTGCAGGTGGGGAGGTTCAGACTGGATGTGAGGAGGAAGCTGTTGAGCATGAGAGTGGTGAGAGGCTGGAATGGGTTGCCCAGGGAGGTGGTTGAGGCCCCATGGCTGGAGGTGTTTAAGGCCAGGCTGGCTGAGGCTGTGGGCAGCCTGCTCTAGGGTAGGGTGTCCCTGCCCATGGCAGGGGGGTTGGAACTGGCTGATCCTTGTGGGCCCTTCCAACCCTGACTGATTCTACGATTCTATGTAGACCTACAGATCGTAGATCTGGATATTGTATTTGTCACCTGGACATAACTAAACCAACAGGGGCAAAATGCCTGTCTTTTAAAGACGTGCCAAACAAGCCTGGTTTCTACGGTTGCTCTCACCCAAATTTCCTTAACAGAGAGAAGCAGAAAGGATCCCAGCAGGCCTGCAGAAGCTAAGACCCAGGAAAGCTCCTCTCTCTGGAGAAGAGCTGAGAGAGGGCAGCTGGATCCCACTGGACCCTGCTGTGTTGTTTCTAAAAAAGGGAACTAAAGCAAGACATAGCCTCCAGGGGCAGCAAAATCCAGCAGGAAGCTTGGCGATGCTGCTGCTCTGCTCTGAAAAAATAAACATGTTCTGGTACATGATTCTATTTACTTGTGAGCTTATTTATGTAGCTTGTGGGTAGTGGGTTGTTGGCCGACCAGCTTCCTACAATTTTGATTCCTGTTCACACACACATACTCCAGAGCACCTTCTGTGGATGTACAGAGAAGAGTTTTGGGTCACCCTAATTTGCTGTCAGTGAATTTCACCACAGCCTTTGCATACTGCAAGAGAGGTCGAACACGGATGATGAAGTCACATTTCAAATCTAAGCCCTGGATTTCCAAATGTGATCCTTTAATATGTGGTCAGATCCTAAAAAGAGCAGCTACACTACCACTGCCCAGCTAAACTATGATAATTGATAACAGGAATTTCCAGGCATTGCAAAGAGAATCATAGAATCAACCAGGTTGGAAGAGACCTCCAAGATCATCCAGTCCAACCTAGCACCCAGCCCTGTCCAGTCAACCAGACCATGGCACTAAGTGCCTCATCCAGGCTTTTCCTGAACACCTCCAGGGACGGTGACTCCACCACCTCCCTGGGCAGCCCATTCCAATGCCAATCACTCTCTCTGACAACAACTTCCTCCTAACATCCAGCCTAGACCTCCCCTGGCACAACTTGAAGCTGTGTCCCCTTGTTTTGTTCCTGGTTGCCTGACAAAAGAGACCAACTCCACCTGGCTACAGCCTCCCTTCAGGTAGTTGCAGACAGCAATGAGGTCTGCCCTGAGCCTCCTCTTCTCCAGACTGCACACCCCCAGCTCCCTCAGTCCCTCCTCACAGGGTTTGTGTTCCAGACCCCTCATCAGCCTTGTCACTCTTCTCTGGACAAGTTCCAGTACCTCAACATCTCTCTTGAATTGAGCAGCCCAGAACTGGACACAGTACATGCTATAAGTTTAAGTGACAACATTTTTCAGATTCCAGCAACAAGTCAGGTAAGAGCTAAAGCACTGAGCCTTACTGTCTGTCTGCACGTTCAGATTCAAGCTGGGCTTTGCATTTCTTTTGTTTGCTGTACTGGAAGAGCAATCTTATTCACTGAAAACTGAAGTCAAGACAATTGGTAGTTGTGATTTTTCTCGAGCAGCAATACTAAGAGTGGGTGCTGAGTAACCCTATTGTATTGTTATTTACTTTTGGGCAAGGAATTTGGTGTGAATATGCCTATTGTAGTGTTGATATGTAACTTACACATTCATTTGTGCTTTCAATCTCACAAACAATCTTGCTCTGAAATTAACATTTATAATCTGCAAATACTTTATTTATAATCTGCAAATCAGCCAGGAAGAAAGGGACCTGGGGGTACAGGTGGATAGAAGCTGAAGATGAGCCAGCAGTGTGCCCAGGTGGCCAAGAGAGCCAATGGCATCCTGGGCTGGATCAGGAGCAGTGTGGCCAGCAGGACAAGGGAGGTTATTCTGCCCCTGTATTCAGCACTGGTCAGGCCACACCTTGAGTGCTGTGTCCAGTTCTGGGCTCCTCAATTCAAGAGAGATGTTGAGGTGCTGGAAGGTGTAAAAACTCGAATTGATGGTGCTCTGTGGATGCTCTCAACTTGATCTTATACATAACTGTTGTCGACTGTTTAAGTGGCTATAATTACCTGAATTACCTGGAGAAGAGGAGGCTCAGGGGTGACCTCATTGCTGTCTGCAACTGCCTGAAGGGAGGCTGTAGCCAGGTGGGGTTGGTCTCTTCTGCCAGGCAGCCAGCAACAGAACAAGGGGACACAGCTTCAAGTTGTGCCAGGGGAGGTCTAGACTGGATGTTAGGAGGAAGTTGTTGGCAGAGAGAGTGATTGGCATTGGAATGGGCTGCCCAGGGAGGTGGTGGAGTCGCCATGCCTGGAGGTGTTCAAGCAAAGCCTGGATGAGGCACTTAGTGCCATGGTCTGGTTGACTGGCTAGGGCTGGGTGCTAGGTTGAAGTGGATGATCTTGAAGGTCTCTTCCAACCTGGCTGATTCTATGATTCTATGAAATGGGAGGATTTACATCAACACCCTTAAATTCCAGATGTTATATTACGGAGCTTTCTTAGAGAAGAATAATTAAACCCAAAAGTTTGGGTTAGATTTTAACTGTTTCCTTAGGAAAAAAAATATATTTATTAATATGAAAACCTTGTGTGATTCTTATTTGTTTTCAGAACATATTTCCAAGAGCTGGGAAGATTTGTTTTCTGGCATGCATCAAACATTTTTCCATTGGTCACAGCATTCTTGCACTAATTGAGTTTAGAAAACTCTTCAGCTGCTGCCTGGATGAATGCGATCCGCGAAAAGCGAGCATCAGAAACGATGGGAGCCATTAGCTAATTACACTTCATGATCAAATAGGCATCAGCTGCAAAATGTTACATGAGAGCTCCGTTGTACGATCCTAGATCTTTCAGATTGTAAGAGCTGCCATGAAAAAAAAGCACATCAGTATCTCCTGAAATACTTCAGACTTGTCAGTGAAACCACTCAGTGATTTTCAAGGTGTATACATCTGTACGAGAAAGAAGCCTCCTGAGAAGTGTTGTGAGGATTTTGCTCTCTGAAGTAAAAACTCCAAGCAATATCCTTTGTTTATCATGTGTGAAAGATGAACAAATCTTTCCCCTGATTAAAATTACCCACTCTGCTAAAAACCAGAAGTGCTACAAAGTAGAATTCAGTTGCAAATTGAGATATGTTGGGAGAAGGTATGGACACTGGTCTGGCCACACCTAGAGTGATGTGTCCAGTTCTGGGCTTCTCAATTCAAGAGAGATGTTGAGGTGCTGGAAGGTGTCCAGAGAAGGGCAACAAAGCTGGTGAGGGACCTGGAGCACAGCCCTGTGAGGAGAGGCTGAGGGAGCTGGGGGTGTGCAGCCTGGAGAAGAGGAGGCTCAGGGCTGACCTCGTTGCTGTCTACATCTACCTGAAGGGAGGCTGTAGCCAGGTGGGGTTGGTCTCTTCTGCCAGGCAGCCAGCAACAGAACAAGGGGACACAGCCTCAAGCTGTGCCAGGGGAGGTCTAGGCTGGATGTTAGGAAGAAGTTGTTGTCAGAGAGAGTGATTGGCATTGGAATGGGCTGCCCAGGGAGGTGGTGGAGTTGCTGTCCCTGGGGGTGTTGAAGCAAAGCCTGGATGAGGCACTTAGTGCCATGGTCTGGTTGACTGGATAGGGCTGGGTGCTAGGTTGGAGTGGATGATCTTGGAGGTCTCTTCCAACCTGGCTGATTCTATGACTCTATGATTTGTTTGCAATGTGATTAAGGACAACATAGAAGAAATGTTCCTTCTTATTACCCCTAAAGGATTTTTTACAATCCTCTTTATTTCATTTCTGTGAGAACTTACATAGAAACAACTGACCATATTTTGTCAGAGCTCTCACCTTTCTATTCATGTTTCAGATTAAATCAGGATGATAATCTCACTAATTCTACTTTTCCACGGAGAGTATTTTCTCTCCTGTAAATAGGAGCAGATTTACAGTAACATTACAGCTGGCCTTGTTAACATACTGACCTTGACTCTGTTGCCTTACATTCTGAGTAGCTAGCTACATAAGTGGAAAGTTAAACGCTGTCCTCTTGGAACATCCACCTCTTGAAGTAATGTGTGAATTTGATTTGAAGGATCACAACATCCAAGTGGTGAACCACATCATCATGCTTTCACATGAAGTCCAGTCACTTGCTGTTTTAAATTCCAAACAACACAGAATCCCAGGAAAACAAACAAACAACTCAACAAAACTCAACATCACAGCACACAAAACAGCTTTTTTTTTCTCCCCCCCCCCCCAATAGATTTCTGTGTAGGGATGCCAAATAAAATATTTGCTGGCATTCAAGTCACAAGCAGACAGTTAAAATCTCTGGTTGCAATACATCAGCCTGACAGCATTGGTGGGTGGTGGACTGATACACAGGTCTTGTGCTGCAGTTTTCCACATGCTTTGCACCAGCAGATTTCCTAATAAACAGGTACAATGCTGCTCTTATTCTCCTTAGTCCATCTTTGCCCATCTCCTGCCATTCTTTTCCTGCCCTCCTCTCTATGCAACTGTGTTATCTACACAACATTTGTGCTTCTCTCACAGTGTGGAAAGAATTGGGAGCCACTGTCAGAGACACTCACTGTACCCTGCTGCCCTACCCCAGCTGTTTCCAGCAAAGTGAGAGAGCAGCAGAGCAAGTTTCTGGGCTGGGAGAGGAGAGCAGGTCACAGTAGCATTACACCACAGCCTGTGATGTAGACTGGATGAGGCACTTAGTGCCATGGTCTGGTTGACTGGATAGGGCTGTGTGATAGGTTGGACTCGATGATCTTGGAGGTCTCTTCCAACCTGGTTGATTCTATTCTATTCTATTCTATTCCATTCTGTTCTACAAAGCAGCTACAGTGGAGGAGGTCAAGCAGTAAGAGACTCTCAATCCCCTAAAGCTTCACTAAACATTCATGCAAAAGATTTAGTTGCTTTAAGATACTTGTTGGCACAAAGATACACAAGGGATCATCTGTGAGCACAAACCAGAGTCGTTGTGAAATCAAGGACTTGGGCTTGAGTAAAATGCAGATATTTTTCCTCCTGTAAGAAAATAACAAAAACACCCCATCAGGATGGGTTCAAACCTGATTACTCACTGTTTTACAGGCTGTGTAACTCTTCACACTGGTGCAGAACAAGGTCAAAATAAAAAGAAAGAGCTGCAAAACAAGTTCCTGACATTCCACAGGTGCAATTATTTTGCAAACACAAACAAAAAAGAAGTGAGGTCAAGGGTCTGTAACTGGTGCTTGAAGATTCTCACTTACTCCTTTAAAAATCATAGATGCATTACAATGTTAAAGTCTTCCACGACCTGTAAAACTAACTAGAGATCTTTATTTTCCATTCTGGCATTACTGTTTTTCTTTCTTTTGTATATGATGATATTTATGATCTATTTCTCTTTCCATGTTACAGCCTAATTTCTGTGCTAGGTGGTTTCTAAACACCTTTTAGCTCCTATACTGATTTTTTAGCTGGAAAGCAAAGGTAACAAGAAGTGTGAAGCCTTTAACCTTATCTTCCAGGCAACACTGTCAATATGTTTGTTATCTTCTTATTTCAACAACAGAAAACTGAAAGATACATATTTGCAAGCATATCACTGTTTTTTATATGCAGGCTCTTCTAGAATCAGTGTTTTCAGTTCCAAGAGCATGCAAAAGATGAACACCCACTCAAATGGAGCTGAATGTTGAAGGACCTAAGAAAGCACACTCTCACAATGTAAGCTTTAAAGGAGCAGCCATCGAAAACCCCCTTCAAGTCAGTCATCAGCAAGTTTGCAGATGACACCAAGCTGGGGGCAGATGTGGCTGGGCTGGAGGGCAGAAGGGCTCTGCAGTGGGACCTTGACCGCCTGGACAGATGGGCAGAGTCCAAGGGGATGGCATTCAATGGCTCCAAGTGCCAGGGGCTGCACTTTGGCCACAACAACCCCATGCAGAGCTACAGGCTGGGGTCAGAGTGGCTGAAAGCAGCCAGACAGAGAGGGATCTGGGGGTGCTGAT
>WAAF01013045.1:0-11310 GCA_013400475.1 Tricholaema leucomelas | reverse complement strand
ACTGGAATGGGCTGCCCAGGGAGGTGGTGGAGTCGCCATCCCTGGAGCTGTTCAAGGCAGGATTGGACGTGGCACTTGGTGCCATGGTCTAGCCTTGAGCTCTGTGGTAACAGGTTGGACTTGATGATCTGTGAGGTCTCTTCCAACCTTGGTGATACTGTGAGACTGTGATACCAAAGAGCTCACATAATGCCCATAAAAGGAACAGATCTAATTTTACTTCCTTTTCCTTTAACAGTGCCCTGAACATGCAATAAAACTCGGTTACTAACGGTTTACCTTTGGGTCTTAGGTGAACCTTTTGGTGTAAGTGGGTTAATTAGGTATTATGCTTCCTCTCTTTTACCTAAAGGCTTTGTAATGTCTAATATTTCAGCTCTGGTGGCAGCTTTCATTATGCAAGTAACAGATCCCTCTTAAAACCTACATTCACCAAATATATACAAGCTAAATAGGTTTTGGGGCTTCCATTCTTCTGTGAAAACTAACTAAAACTGACCCACAAGCTGTCAACCTGATGATAGTGAGAGAGTGGATGATAGATGTGTGATTACATAACCACTGTTCCTTAGGAAACAGCCTTAAATAAAACCAAATCACTTCTCAGGTCACATGTTAGAGCTTTGTACCATTGGGCGTTTGAGATGTGCCAAATCTTACATGTTCTGCATAGTACTATTCACTTCAATAGGACTAATCACTCAAATTGCATAAAGCTAAGTGCTTGTTTAAATCCTCACATGACTGATAACTAATGTTCAGTATTTAAACTCCTGTCCAAAGACAAAGGAACTGATTGTTTCATTTGAGCAGTCAGCTTTCTAATTAATCACAGTAATTTAAACCTTTATTGCTTAAAACAGCCAAGAAGTGTGGCATTCCTCCCTCAATAGATTCTGCTTCTGTCATCTTGAAAGATTTTGCATACTACATTCCAAATCTTAAAATATTTTCACTCTGAAAAGCCTCTTAAATTCCACATTTTATGACAGATGTTAAACAAGGAAAACAGAAATAAAAACTCGAATTGATGGTGCTCTGTGGATGCTCTCAACTTGATCTTATACATAACTGTTGTCGACTGTTTAAGTGGCTATAATTACCTGAATTACCTGGAGAAGAGGAGGCTCAGGGGTGACCTCATTGCTGTCTGCAACTGCCTGAAGGGAGGCTGTAGCCAGGTGGGGTTGGTCTCTTCTGCCAGGCAAGCAGCAACAGAACAAGGGGACACAGCCTCAAGCTGTGCCAGGGGAGGTCTAGGCTGGATGTTAGGAGGAAGTTGTTGTCAGAGAGAGTGATTGGCATTGGAATGGGCTGCCCAGGGAGGTGGTGGAGTCACCATCCCTGGAGGTGTTCAAGCAAAGCCTGGATGAGGCACTTAGTGCCATGGTCTGGTTCACTGGCTAGGGCTGGGTGCTAGGTTGGACTGGATGATCTTGGAGGTCTCTTCCAACCTGGTTGATTCTTTTCTATTCTATACTATCTTGGAATATGCTCCCCTGCACAACACTGGGATAAAACACAGGGTTTACAGCATCATCTGCTACAGAAGTTTATCAAACTTTAACACTGAAAAAACTAGTTTATATGCTTCATCTCAAGGAGGCCCGAAAGTGACTGCAAGCCTTTCAGAAATGGCATTGCTTTGTACTTTCTATACCAGCAGCTAAGCTGGGTTCTGCTTGTTCCTGGGATACCTAACAGAAGGTATGCTTTGGCATCAGTGTTACATGTTTTCTAAGTGGCTGAAGAAAAACCCTCACACAGGATGTCAATCATCTGTATCCCTCTCAAGAAGTCCTTCAAATTACTGTCATCCATTCCAAAACTCGGGCAGAGTACGAAATCTCTCCCTGTACCAGTCTGACCTCATCCATTTGAGCACGGCCTGCACTTCTCACAGGGTAACGCACCCAGCACCTAATGAGTGCCTGCAGCCAGCTGCTCTCCTCCAGGGGGCGCTGCGCCTGCGCTTCCCGCAGGGTAATGCGCTCATCCCTTAAGGAGCGCCCGCAGCCAGCTGCCCCCCTCCAGGGGGCGCTACGCCTGCGCTTCCCGCAGGGTAATGCGCTCATCCCTTAAGGAGCGCCCGCAGCCAGCTGCCCTCCTCTGGGCGGTGCTGGGGCTCCGTGACGGGGGCCAGGCGGAGCTTCAGCAAGTGCCGTACGGGCAAATTGAAAAGCAGCAGCGCTAAAGTAGCATGCGAGATTCGGGTGACACCAGTTGGCCTCCGAAGCGGGGACAGCGCCTCTCTGCCGTTCACCTCGTTTATGGGGCTCAATCTATTTATATGTATTACAAAAAAAAAAAAAAAAGAGGCAATTCTGTGGAATGAGAAGTTAAAAAAATCTCCCAACGCAAGGAAACCACGAAGCAAAACAGAGCTCCAGAAAAGGTACGGTGGTTCTGCACCACCACCACGCCGCGGTCGAGGTACGGAGCCTTACAAAAGGTCCCGTACGCACCGCTTAAAGCTCCCCAGCGCTCTCCGGTCGGCCGCGTGGCCCGGGGTATGCGCTTCTTTGCCAGCGTGGATGCGGCAGACCAGGCCAGCTGTGGCTCTCGCCTCCCCTAGAGCCGCCGCAGCCTGGCGGCCGACCGGTAACACAAGGCGTACACCCGCCCGCCTCACAGCTGCCGCAAAGCGCGGCCGGCTGGAGGAGGCACGGACAAAGCTCTGTCGCACTGCCGGAAGACGGCGTTGCGCTTTACGGCTCGGCTGCCCCTGAGAAGAGGCTAGGAAGCCCCGTTCGGCCTTTTCCTGTTGCCGCCGCGGAGGGGAGGGTGAGTGTCTGGAGGGCTCCAGCCTCCAGTGTCCCCTTTGCGCTTTTTTCTCTGGCAGTGCTAACACTACCTCTCTGGTTTTTGTAGCAGTCATGCCGGCCAAGGGCCCCCTGCAGAGCGTTCAGGTCTTCGGGCGGAAGGTGAGTCTGAGGCGCCGCAGCTCGCCACGTTTACTTCTCGCACTCGGGCTGGGCCGCGTCGTCTCGTCTCAAGCGTTCGGGGCCCTTCGGCTGCAGCTGAGGAGCTGTGAGGCCGGCTGCGTACCAGGGTTGTGTGGAGCGGTTGGTGCGCAGGAGGGCCGGCAGTAGTGAGGCCTGCTCGGCAGCTCCACGTGTACGGTGCCGCGCCGATCATGCGGGGCCGGGAGGAAAGGCCTTTGAGCGGGCCCGAGCCCTCTGGGGCGGAGCGCAGCTCTCGGGGGAACTTGGGGGCGGCCGTGACTGTCGTCTCCAGGCTAGTGGGGCCTACTTCATCATTGCCGGTGTCCGAGAACCATGGTACGATGTGGGAGCGTAAAGTTTGCGTTGTTGGGATCTCGTGACACGAATTACAGCTTCTTGTACGGAAATAAGGCTCCAAACCACCCTGTTGTAAAATGAAGAGGATGTCTTTCCCTTAGTCTTAACGCTGTATGACGTTTTTTGCTCGTAAGAGCGTACCTTAATACTATGAGTCAGTATCTGGGTTATAAAGATTGTACTGCTCTGCTCAGTATGAGTTGTTAGGCATAAACTGAAGATTTTTAGATTAAGTAGAAATTCGCACTGGTAGTACAAAAGCAAAGGTCTGTGCTAACACACATTTGGATTTCTAGAAAACTGCCACTGCTGTTGCCCACTGCAAGAGAGGAAATGGCCTCATTAAAGTGAACGGAAGACCTCTGGAAATGATTGAGCCCAGAACTCTGCAATATAAAGTAAGCATCTACTCGGCCTCCTTCATGCTCTCCCACCTTGGTGGTTAAAAATCATTATATGCATAATTGCTTCAAGATGAAGAAAAGTTGCTGGCCTTCGTGACAATACTAAGGTTTTGGTTGTGTGTTTCATGATTGCATGAAATATAGACTCTACTATGAAAATTCATTAAACTGCCCTATAATTGTCTTGTTGGCAAGAGTGCACCTACTGCTTAGCCAGGTTCATGTAAGTTTGTGTAAATATGTGAAGTATTTTCAGCACTTCACCTCTAGTTTTAATTGAAATGGGCAATTTTCAGTGCTCTTATGTGAAAGATTGTTTGGATTTGATAAAGTAGTTGTTTGAACACTGCTGAGAGAATGTGAAGCTGACTAGATAAGTAGTAGAGGAAACTACCCACAAATGACTCAATCTCTTCAATTTTAATAAGCATTTCTTTATCATCACTTTAATCAACATTTATTTATCATCATTTATTTTTAAATATTAATTTCTTTAGCATCATTTATTTTTAAATCTTTGTGTAGCTAATGACATTATACTTAAACTATTCCCATGTGTTTTGTTTTCCCATGTGGTTTTTGAAACTTAAAGATTTAATTCAGGATTTCACTGTTTATTTTAAAACAGCAGTAGTAGGTGACAAGTGGTGCAAGATGCAAGAGGTGTACTTGGGTGTGTGCTTCTAAAGTCAAGGCTGCCTCTTTCCAGAATTTGATAATTCACATCTGGTAAACCTGCCATGAACTCTTTGCCTTCTTACTGATCACAAATTTTCTTACTGTTTTTGTTTCCCAGCTGCTCGAGCCTGTCCTCCTCCTGGGGAAGGAACGGTTTGCTGGTGTTGACATTAGAGTCCGTGTAAAGGGTGGTGGCCATGTAGCACAAATCTATGGTAAGATTTTGTCTGACATCTAAGAGTGTGGGGCTAGAGCAGGTCTAACCACGTACTGGAGAGCTTGACTTCAGAATAGTGTCTTGTGCATGTTGATATTCTGGGTTTTCTCTTTTGTTTCATTGCACAGATGTAGCTTTTCATGAGGGCTTATGTGTGAAGCTGTTCCATGGAGGAGTTACAACTGATGAGTTTTGGGGGAAACAGCAGAAAATGATATTTGTGTCTTGCACTGTGACAGGACAGTTCACGGGTAGCTGAGCACAAAGATTTTAGGAGAGGAAAAGGGGATGTATCATTAGAAATGATGACTAGTTTTGGGTTTTCAGGTTGTTCAGAAGTGTTCTTCAGCTGCCTGGCAAAGCTAGGCAGTTTTTTCCCCCTGCAGACATGCTCGAGAATATTTGCTTTAGTGGTTGATACAGAATTGCCCTTTGCAAGTGATGGATTTATCCTGCTGTTCGGTTTGGGTATAGGCTAGTGAGGTGGAGCAGAAGCTGCATAGAGACATGCTTTAGTCTTAAAGTTTGCTGCTTTCTTTCTTCAGAAAACTCTCATTTTCATCAAAATCCAGGTCTTGATATTCTCACAGAGAACAGCCAAACGACATCTTTACCGTGACTGCCATATTCCTGGTTTGAGTTCTCATTATGCTACAGGCTTGTTTTACTGCTCATGCCATCCTGTTGCCACTTTTGGCCACCTTAGTCACCGAACATACTGATCAGTCTTATCCTTGTTGAAAAGTATAGACGTTTCAGAGAAATGGAAGTTAACTCCCTGCAGGTAGAAGGTCAACCTGTGTTAATGCTTGGAAGAAAAGGTGATCAGGACAGCCCTGGTACAATTCCTTGTTTAGCTAGCAGTTCTCGAATCGACACATGAACTGAGGTGGTTTCTTGGTACAGTTTTCTTTGGATTTGCTGAAGTACAAGTCACAGCGAGTGTTTTGGAGGGAAAGGACTATCTGGCAGAAAACAAGGCAGCAAGTCTCTCAGATAACCTCGTGTTTCAGTTTTAAGCACATCTGCAACCCTTACTGATTGATTGTCTGTTTTTCTTTCAACAGCTATTCGTCAAGCTATTTCCAAAGCCTTGGTGGCTTACTATCAAAAATGTGAGTTGCTTTGATTGCTGTGTTAGCCTTAAGTGAAAATACATGGCATATAGATTTGTTCCACCTGAAACTTGCTAAACTGAAGGGGTTTCTTTTTGTTTTAAAATAGATGTTGATGAAGCTTCCAAAAAGGAGATCAAGGATATTTTAATCCAATATGATAGGACTCTGCTGGTTGCTGATCCTCGCCGTTGTGAGTCCAAGAAATTTGGAGGACCTGGTGCTCGTGCACGCTACCAGAAGTCTTACCGTTAACATTGTTCTAGAGTCATGTGAAAGTCAATAAACATAAAGAGAATTTGGTAAATTTCTTCTTTCTAAATGGTATTTTTCTGTGTATGCAAACAGATTTTTTCACTGTGTGTTAAGATTTATTGGTATTAAAGTTAGATTGGAGGAATGTTGGGAGTTCATTCCAAGTCTAGATAGATGAGAGTCTTGGGAGTAAAGTAAAACTTCCTCCTGTTGAATGTGTTGTGATAGTAGTGGTCAGTTGCATCTGGAGCTGCATCAAAAGCAGCATTGCCAGCAGATCCAGGGAGGTGATTCTGCCACTTTGCTCTGGTTCGACCTCACCTGGAGTACTGTGTCCAGCTCTGGGGCCCTCAAATACAGGAAGGACAGGCTGAGGGAGCTGGGGGTGTTCAGCCTGCAGAAGAGGAGGCTCTGGGGAGACCTAATAGCAGCCTGCCAGAACCTGAAAGGGCTACAAGAAGGCTGTAGAGAGACTGCAGAGGCTTGCAGTGACAGGACAAGGGGCAGTGGCCTCAAACTAGAACAGAGCAGATTGGAGTGTATGTTAGAAACAGGCTCTTTACTTTGAGGGTGGTGGAAGACTGAAACAGATTGCCCAGGGAGGTGGTTGAGGCCTCATCCCTGAAGATATTCAAGGTGAGGCTGGACAGGGCTCTGGGCAATCTGATCTAGTTGAGGGTGTCTGCTGATTGTTGGCGGGGGGGGGTTGACTAGATGACCTTTGGAGGTCCCTTCCAACCCATCCCATTCTATTATTTAAACGCAAAGAAGTACATCCTAGTTTTTGGTGAGTACATGCAACAGTGCAGCAGCTCATTAACACAGAGTTCCATCTCTGCCATTCTGGTAAATCTAAGTAAATGTCCTTTCCCAGTACCTGCATGGTCACTTGATGGTGTTGGGAACCAAGGGGAGTATCCTGTGTTCTTGCCATGTTAAAATGTCTACCTGAGCCTTGTTGCAGACGTGGTGCTTAATGCATCCCAGTGCAGATCTGACTCGGGGCTGGTAACGTCTGTATCGTGTTTGCAGCTTGCTTTAGTGTGCTGCCCTAGTGTCGCACAGCACATAAAAGCATCTTTCTGTGTACACTTCAGCACTGGCTGTCTTTGTTCATGCAGAGGACTTGGGTTTTCTGTATCTGCACCCAAAATACCACACAGTAAAATTACAAACACCGCTGCAGGATGTTACATGGCTATGAGTATTGTCCGTCTGCTTGTACTGCTTTAGTTTGTGCTTGCATAGTTGTAAGGAATTCACCCTCCTGAGGGTAACTCAATGTAGAGCTACAACAGCTGCCTGAAAAGCTGTTTTGAAGTTAGAAAGTTTACATTGTCAAAACCCAAGTAACTGGTGGGCAGGAGAGGGAGTTTATTGAACTCTTAACCATACGAAGTAATATAGAGGCAGTTTGCTGTATTCGTATCTCCAAACACAGGAGGATTTGTTTGCTTTTTATTATCAAACTGCATATATTCTGTTTCAGAAATAGTGTTCAATGGATGTAAAACAGAAAAAAAAATGTGTTACAAATAAGATAGGATTTAAATTATTCATCCCTAAACCATACGTTCACACAAAACAAGCACAGAGGGAGGCATCCCTGGAGAACAGCGTTAAATGATTTAATAAAAGTCCCTGTTGAAGCCAGACAGTTGCTTATGCCATGAGCTAGATGAGGCTGTTTGAAGGCTTTAAGGAAGTAAATGGGACAAACCAGGAGTTGGAAACACAGCTAGTTTTCAAAGAGGTGGCTGGTGTATGTGTGTATCAAATACAAAACTTCTGGGAGATACTCCTGGGTTTTTGTTTGCTAAACAAACCAAAGGAGAGCTTGACTTCAGAATAGTATCTTGTGCGTCTTGATGTTCTGGGTTTTCTTTTTCACTGCACAAATGCAGCTTTTCATGAGGGCTTCTGTGCAAATGATTTGGTGGTTTGTTTTTATGGTCCACCGAAACTGAAGACCTTCGTTCTGAAAGTGATCTCCAAGGGACAAAAAAGAAGAGTAAAGTTCCAAGTAAGACATGGGCTGTGCTATTGAAAGGCTAATTCTGACTTTTATGAGTGATCAAGTGAGGTTTTGAGCACAAGTTGACTCTAAAGGGTTGGGCAAAGCTCTGGGCTGTTATTTCCTGTTTGAAAATCAAGTGGGAGAGGAATTGGAAGAGAAATTGAGACTCAATAACAGAGCTGAGCTTCTGCTGTATTGCTTTGTAAGCCTGGTGTTTCTGTGCCTTACCAGTGCTGAAACTGTTACAAGAGTACCTTGATAACTGAGGTTTTTGGTTGGCTCTCTATTCATGTGGTATTTCTTCTCACCCTTGTTTAATGGTAAGCAAACACAAATTTAGGCCATCTTTGTGAGCTGGGGAACTGGCAAGAATAAGTACAGTTTAGCCTGTTTGCTCTAGTTTAGGAAAAGAGGTGCTCGTGGCTTTTCATCTGTCATGGTGTCTTTTCTCTGTTGACAGGTGGTTAAGGCATATCCACTCAAGTGTGGTTATTCAAGAGCTCAGTGTTTAGCTTGAACAAATTCCTTCTGAAAAGGAATTCTCTCTGCATCTCCCAGTTCAGCTGTCAGGGTCTGCCACAAAATACTTTATTACATGACCTGGATAGACCAGTGGTTGAAAGCCCTCACACTCCCATTGAAGCATGGTATTCTATCATGTTTATACACCAGGATTTGTTGTCTTGCCTTAAGCAAAGAAGATACTCTATTCCAGGCAATTCCTGTTTCTTTGGTTAGATGCATGCTTTGCTTTCCTCAGTATCTGCTTTCTGCACCCTCAGATCTGACACATTTCTTGTCTAGTAAGTTCCTCAGAGTTTCTACCATGTACTAGAGTTGCTCACAGATTATTCTAGCACTTGGGCTGCTGAAAACAGTGATGTTCTAATCTCCTAGCCTGGCTTTCTAAGAAAAAAAAGATAGGCAGGGCTAACTTCAAGTGTGATCACTTGAATTCCTGAGAGTTCTGTGAAAACTGGCATTTTGCTAGATGGTGGTTAGCTTCTGCTGTGGAAAAACAAGCCTTTCAGCTGCTTGGCTTGCGTGGTGACTGAAAAGCAACGGCTCACTCATTGCTCAGGCACTGTGTACTGGCCTGCCAGTTGGCACATAATGCTATACTGTGACTTGTCCAAAACTGTCCCTTGCCTAGCTCTTAGAGCAGCCCAATGAAGGGCAAAAGAGAGGATACAAACTTAATGTGCTGTGAAACTCAGGGAGGCAGGAGGGAGATGCAATACCCCACGGCAGTAACCTTCACTGAGCAGAGCCTGGCTCTGTCCTCCTGACACTCACCCTTCATGTATTTATAAACATGAATGAGGTCACCTTTCATTCTCCTCCAAGCTGCAGAGCCTCAACTCCCTCAGCCTGTCCTCAGAAGGGAGGTGTTATAATCAATCATCTTTCTGGCTTTGCACTGGGATCTTTCAAGCAGTTCCCTGACCTTACTCTTGAACTGAGGGGCCCAGAACTGGATGCAGTATTTCAGATGCAGCCTCACCAGGGCAGAGCGGAGAGGGAGAAGAACCTTTCTGGACCTCTATCTAATACATCCCAGGATACCACTGACTGCCTTCACCACAAAGGTACCTTGCTGGCTCATGGCCATCCTTTCTCCACCACAACCCCCTGCTCTCCAGCAGGTCAGCCCCCAACTTACACTGATCCATGGGGTTTTTCTTTCCCAGATGCAAGACTCTACACTTGTCCTTGTTGTATGTCTACTACTTGTGTAGACAATGTGTTGTTACTTCTATATAATTAGATTCAATCAAAAAAACCCAAACATCTCTTTCTTAATGTAGTCCTCTGAGTTGCTGTCAGGTGTATCACAGAATCAATCAGGTTGGAAGAGACCTTCAAGATCATCCTGTCCAACCTATCACCCAGCCCTATCCAATCAACTAGACCATGGCATTCAGGGAGGCAGCAGGGAGATGCAATACCCCATGGCAGTGACCTTAGGGGTGGATTTTGCAGTTAAGGGGAAGCCTGTGTGCAGTCGTGGGAAGCCAGTGGAGGCAGGATCAGGGTACTGAGGAGTCGACTCAGTCTGAGCTAGCTGCAAGCAGTACAGTACACTTCATTGAGGCATTACAGCAGCTTATATGCTGCTTGGAAGAGGTGTGCACAAATAACTTAGTTCGAGATTGGTACAAGTGGAAAGTACAGATTGGTCCAGGGTTATGTGTGGCCCAGGGAGGTGGTGGAGTCACCGTCCCTGGAGCTGTTCAAGGCAGGATTGGACGTGGCACTTGGTGCCATGATCTAGCCTTGAGCTCTGTGGTGAAGGGTTGGACTTGATGATCTGTGAGGTCTCTTCCAACCCTGATGATACTATGAAATACAGATAGGTTAATCTCTATCAACAACCTGTAGAGTCCATCCCCTGCAGCTGCGTGTGGGGGGTGCCACCCACCGCCTGGTATCCTGAATCCGAGATGGACTCGAGGACACTTCACAGCATGGGTTTGCTCATTGCTTACCAGCTCATGTCCTGTTAGCAAGAAATTCTCCCACACCTGCGTGTCGCTAAGTCTGCCCACAGAACGGTTTGTAACCATTTGGGACATTTGCTGCTCTTTTATGGCAAGGCTGAAAACAAACCTCTCATTGCTACCAACGTATCCAGAGATAATATCTGCGTGTCATTTCTCTAACCAAAAGGCTGCGAGTGCAATAAAAATGCTTGATCTGAACTCCGATCCTATAAAAATGCCCCATTAATTCTGTAGAGTGATGTCATGCCCACAGACTTGCTTTCCACGTGAGGAATCTTCCCGCAATCAGAGCGGTGCCTGGCTGGGTGGCTGAAGGTTCTGTACTGAGTGGCTATTTACTGATCACCCACTAGAGGGCTTAGCTCCACTGGGCAAGCCTTAACCACCCTGAAGCTGGGAGGTGTAACGAGAACACCTGCTCGTAAAGTTCCCTTTCCTCCTGTCCTGATTCTGCAGGGATGGCAAGCAAGCTCCTGCTCTGGCCAGAGATGTCTTCCACGGTTTAGTCTTCAAGCCCCGAGTGAGGTTCTTGGGCAGCAGTGGAGCTGGTTCTTGGGAAAGGGAAATACCCCTAAGCTTTGTGCTAGTTTGAGCCCAGCTGGGATATTTTTGGTGAGAAGCAATTAGATTATAGGCGGTGAAAAGGAAAACGACGGTGATGTCTGCTGCACTCATAGGCTGGCTGAGATGGAGAAGAACAAGAACACAAATAGAGATAAGGGACTCCACCTCTGTCTCTTGGGTCTGCATGAACTTCTCTCTCTAACCTGCCTAATCCATTTGCTTCCTGACCCTCCAAACTACCTTAAGTGTAAGGC
>WAAF01013044.1:0-56946 GCA_013400475.1 Tricholaema leucomelas | reverse complement strand
TCTTTCTCTCTTCCCCCCCCCCACCTCTTTCTCTAGTACCCCAGACCAGTTTTGGCCAGCTCCTGTTTGAAGAAGGCATTTGGACATCTCAGAGGACATACAAATGACAGGACAAGGGCAGTGGGTGGAAGTTGAGTCATAGGAAGTTTCATGTCACCCTCATTGTGAGGGTGACAGAACACTGGAACAGGCTGCCCAGGGGGGTTATGGAGTGTCTCTCTCTGGAGATATTCAAAATGTGCCTTGATCACCTGATCTTGTCTAGGTGATCCTGCTCTGGCAGGGAAGGTTGGACTGGATGATATTTCGAGGTCCCTTCCAGCCCCTGACATTCTGTGATTCTATGTATTTTTTTTTTCCCCTTGAGCTGCTCATTTAATCCATATTAATTTTGTTGTTGTTTTATGAATGTTTTCATTGTCACCCTCATCTCTTAAGAATGGAGGATACTTTCCTGCAAATAAAAGGTTAATTCTTTTTCTGTGACTCAGGAAAGGAGAAGACTTTTTCAAACTGTGAGGATATTTATTTTTACCATGTTGACAAGGATGTTGGGATGAAATAAATGCTTTTTTTTCTTTTTAAGACAGCAGCTGGTTTCAGCCTCCAGGTTAGAAGTATTTTCAGTCTCATCTGCTTACAAGCAGCTGGAAGCAAGCCTATACGGGTTGCTTATTTATGAGGTTGATGGACTTTCTGTGGGGAACACAGAAATGGATCTCACAGGAAGGAATATATTAATGTTGTCAGTGATGACTGTTAATAAATGGAGCTTGCACCAAAGGCCTTTGAGAAAGTGCTTTATTCTGACAGTCTTTTTGATCTTCTGCAAATAAAAATACCAACTATTTGACCAGGGCCAGGTTGTATTTGTAAATGGTAACTTAGCTGTTTTAAATTCACTGTTTGATTCAGTTAATTTTGACGAATTTAAAAGGAATATCCAAACAAAAGCACATTTTAAGAGGAGGCTAATTACTTGTACATTCTAATTTACTGTTAAGAGGAAGAATGCCTTTTAATAGCAAAAAACTCACTTCTTATTCATGATGTGTGTGTGTATGTGTCTACATATATATGTATGTGTAGATACACTTATGTATGATATGATAATTTTTCCTGCACTGTGCAATTTGTATGTAAGTCAATAGCAGAAAATGTCTTTAATTTGAAAGACAAATACCAGGTATCTTTATTGAGATGATTTGCATTGTTCAGCTCATGCATTGCTTTACAGAAAATACACAGTGAGTGAAGAGGGATTATTTTCACTTCAACTGTTCGCATGATGGAGGGAAGATGAGGCAGCAGCAAAGTGGGTCAAGCTGAGTCCCACATTGTTGTTTTTTTTGTGTGTGTGTGTTTTTTTATTGTCGATTTTTTTGTTGTTGTTTTTAAATGGGGTTGCAAAAAATGAATGTGCTTATAGCCCCTTCTTTCCTTGTGGTGTGCATGTTCTCTGTGCTTCTGTTTTTAATAAAACTGTCAAATCTGTTGGGTATCTTTGTTAAATTCTCGGTGGTTAACATATTCAAGATGTTTGCTTTAGGAAAGTTTTCCTCTTTCCATATGCTAATTAGGAAGCAGGGAGCAGCACTCTCTTAAAGCAAGAGCAATGCAGAATGAGAAAGGCAGTGGCAGACAATGTAGGGGAAGAAGGATGACAGTAGTGTTTTCTTAGTGCCATGTCTACTCACACAGTGAAGAACTTACTGTATTTTACAGTGACCTGTGTTTAGAAAAGATATTAATTCAATTTAAAAAAAAAAAGGAGCATCATGAAATGTAGTTCAAGATATGTTTATGCTTAAAGTGTTTACAAGCCTTATTTTTCTAAGAATCGTTTGACTGTGATTGTTAAATGCATGAGTAAGTTCCAAGGCTATAAACTGTTGTACCCTGTTGCAAACCTAGTTGCACCCCAGTGACTGTTTCTCCAAGTGGCACTTTGATCTCAGCATGTATGGGTGGTCCTGGACTTGGCAGATGCATGCTTTCCCTACTCTCTGTGGACTTGGAGAGCCTGGAATCCTCATGTTGGCTACTTGAGTTGGGGCACTACAGTACACTTCTTACACACAATTTTCTACTTTTGGCTCATTTAACATCCCGGAATTTTTTTACTTTATTATTATTACTAGCAGTAGTAGTAATAGTATTATTCTCACACTTTAAAGAAGCAGCATAAGGCTGTCACAATGGATCAAATATTCAAATATTCCTTGCCTTGATTTGCAAAACATGATCTTTGTCTACACCATTCATTTCTGTGCAGCTATTTCACATCACTACTTTCTCCCAGAGTTGATGCGACCTATATTACATGTGCATATCTCATTGTTTCATTGCGGATATGGAATGTCTAACAGCCTATTTCTTCTCCTCTGCTCAAGAGCCTTGGTTTTATGTATCTTAAGAGACTATGTGAACGTTTCTGCAATTCTGTTTGAGTGCTATACTGCCACTATACTTGAAGATGTGAGACACAGATTAGTGCAAGGATGTGTGTAGGTGAAGATCTAGTAGCAAGAAAGCAGCTAACTGAGCTTTCTCAAAAGTATTGCTCTGCTGCCTTTGGAGGACAGGATTAGTGTGTATCTCTGTAGTGGGTTTTTCTCAAAACATCAACCAGCCCCCGGCTCTAGGATGCAGGTGCTACAGTAAATAAATAGAGATCAGAAGATTTCTTACCACAAAGAGATACTTTCAAATCAGAAGGGGTAAGAAAAGGAGAATGTTTTTTAAAAGCCTTGATCTAGGATGCGCCTTTCATGATGTGTCCTCCTTTAATGTTCTGAAAAGGTTTAGATCACCTGTACAGTGCAATCTTCTCCTCATATTTATTATATTGGCAATTTGTGAGCTGAAGAGTGCTGTAGGTTGATCATAGTTCCATGTGTTGCCTTCTTTTTTTCCCCTTTTCTTTTTATTCCTGGGTTGTTTGTTTTTTTTTTTTTTTGGTGGGGGGGGGGAGGTAATTACAGAAATGTGTCTTGCAACTTCGTATGGTGGAAAAAAAGGACAAAGCTGCCAATATAAGATTGATACATATCTACATGTCTTGATCAGCCTTTCTTCTCGCTTCTTTCATGAGATTGCCTCAGCATGAGCATTATTTCAGTATCTGTAATTATTGTAATTAATACTGGGCTGTTACTGCAATGATATATCATAGTAGTGAACTTTGGAGTATTCATTTAAAAATTAATTTCAAAGTGAAGTTGTAGAATGATAAATATAAATGTTGATAAGTGTAACACAACTACATGTGAGAGTTTTTGAAATACCTAAAAGTTTTGAGTTGATTTTAGTTAAAAAAACCCACCATGAATATATAAGAAGGTGTGAAGGATTTCCAAGGATTGTATAACTATGTAGTAAAAAGAAATTAAACATAATTATGTCTGAGTTAATCTATATCCTTACAAATTAAAGTGCTTACAGAACTGCGAATGGAGGGGTGGTTAAAACAGGTTGTGAAATTGTATGTCATGACTATGTGAGAGAAACAGAAGCCCATCACAGTATTGCATCATGATAAAGGGAAAATCTTAGCTGTACTAAATCAAATCCCTGCCTAATTTAGAATGAAGACATTTGAAGTTTGGAGGAGACATATTCTATTACAAGGTGAGAGCATCCTTCTGTCACTGAATTGCCATCTGTACAATGACACTTGCGAAACTCTTCCACTTGCACTAGAAATGGTGGCCAGAGTGTGAGTAGCTCCCCAAAACAGAGGCTCCTTGGTGCTTGGTCCTGCTTCTCAAGGATTTCAAGTCTCTGGCCCTGTACACTGTGTGCTCATGGTAACATGACTTGATCATTTTTAGAAACTGCTATGTCAAGTTGGTGTGTTTCCAGGGAATACCCTTTTAGGAGAAGTGTCAAAATGGAGAGAGTGTTGTCCATTTATCTGAGGGATGTGTCATTTTAAAAATTCTTGTCTGAACACTGGAAAAGATTTTTATGCCTGTTTTGTTTTCACTCTGATAAGATGACAAATATTGCCTGATCTTCAAAGTTCATAAAGTTCGTAACATACTGTTTAGATTAAAAGCAGCTTTATATTTAATTAGAAAAACGTTATGATTATATTTGGACTTCATCATCTTTTTATTTCCTCTGCTAGTATTCTTCTGTGGTGGCCTTTGAACAAGAGATCCCCTTAGATTCTTACTGGGTGGCCAAAAAGCAGAAGATTGCAAGAATTATAAAGATTCATGTTTGTTTTGGGTGGAGGCTTCAAAAGCCCACAGGCTTCCTTACACAGGGATGCAGTCAGGAAATGGGAAGGCAAGAAAAAAAAAATCTCAATCTGTTTTCTATAAAAAGGGGATCATACTCAGCTTCTGTGAAAAGGCACTATAGTAACGGATTTCTCTGAGCTACATGTCTTTGATGTTTGTGTTAGTTGTCACCAATAAAGCTTCCTCTCTTTTCTTTACATGTACATGCACTTCAATAATGTAAAATACAGTGATATATTCATAAGGCAAATTGTAAATAGTGTGCTAAAATGTAGCAACTTAATGTGTGTAGTTTGAGATGCTGGATGATGGGATGTGTTCCAGTCCATATGTTCTACAGATTCCAATTAACAAGACTCCCCTGCTGCTATGTGGGATAAAGTGTGATTTAGGATTTAAGGCTGTGTATTTTTCCTTCTTTTTAAAGTTATTGAAGGAATTACCTCATCAGTTCCTTCTAGTACTAAAGATAACTCACTTATGTGACTTGCCCAGGCTGGTCTGTATCTGAAGGGCTTGTGGTTCTGTTGTATATCATCCATATTAGTAATTTTATTAGATACTGTAAATCAGAATTCTAACACAATATTATGGATGTCTGCAGGAACAGAGGTCTTTATTGGCACTTAAAGAATTGTGCACTGATATGTACTAAGGATGGATGAAAAGAAAAGGAAGGGATTTCATGTCCCATTCAATTAATGGACTCCTTTCATGAAGGAAGGAAATGTTTGGTGTTAACATGAGGTACCTTCTATATGCTTTTAGCGGTGTTATCTGGTAGGTTTGAAACATCTTAGTCTTAGCTGGATATTATCTTTTTGCTTTCTAGCCGTAATTATGTTATTTCTTTGCTCTTTTGCTGTAATTGAAAAACAAACAAACAGCTTTATGTTTGGTTTTGTTGGAGTCCCACCTCTTTATCTTCCCCCCAGAAGTGCTTCACATTGTAGAATGAAAGACAGAATACATATGCTTAAGGGGATGCTGTGGGATAGTGAAGGCTTTCTTTCAAAGCCACCATGAAGCAGAAATCCCAAGGAGGAATGAGTTGGGAGGACTCATTGTACATGAATCACTTCTGAAATTGTTACTCTTTGTCAGTATTTGCTTATGTAGGCATTATTGCTTGTGTTCTTTATGTTCATTAATAATGTGAACTTCACACTGCTTTTGTAGTTAGGAAGATTTTTGTTTAACTGGGGAAATAAAGTTACAGAACATCCAAGCAGTGTCTCAGATTGCGACCAGGGCTCTAACCCTGTTTAGGAGTATTTTTGAGCTCCATCCCTCTCTTTAGAAACCAGGATGTCTTTGTTAAAAGACAACAGTGGTCTTGTCCTGGTGTTAAGGATGTATTTAGGGGCTCCTTTGGGTGAGAAGATGACGTGCAGCTGAGCTTGGCAGTCGGATGTAGCCTAAAGTGACTTGCTCAGGGCTGCAAGGATAGGGAGATCTCACCCATATTGCTGTTTGTTGGTGAAATGGCTGTGTAAAAGAAGCTGACCAATCTAGAAAACCTGATTTTAAATCCTGATTTGTGGTTACTCACTGATTTAATGAAGCAAACTGAGGAGTAGCAGCAGATGCTGTAGTGTTATGAACCAGTAAGAGCCCAAGCTGGTTAACTGAACGTTAAAGAGCACTACATGGGAAAAATAAAGAAAACTTAGTTGTCTTGGCAATAGTTACTCTTGTTTTCCATTTAAGGAGGTCCTAGGGCTGTGTGAAATATAGCTAGAGATTGTTGTTAAAAGTCCTACTTTAGTCAGCTTCCCAAGACCTCTTATGCTCAGCACTGACTGTTAAGTCAGCTCAAAAAACTGTAGTTACTACAAATGGTAGAGTCTTTGGTTGTTGAAAGATTAATGTTATAAACTCTATGGGTGTAAATCACAGTTCCATTTGGAAAGGTTTTCTACTTTAAATACCTTCAAACAAATATAAAAAGGAATGATGGATTTTTTTAATTTGTTTTGGATTTCTGTCAGAGTATTTGTTCCAATAACTGACTTCACTTGGATGATAGTGGCAGAAAATGAAACTTGATATAGTTTTCACTAACGGATGAGAATAGCAAAGCACTTTTGCAAACCAAATCCAATCTGAGAACTACGAAATTTGTCAGTCTAAAAATGTTCCATGAATTCATTGAGTATCCTTGCCATAATATGGAAGCTATGGTGGCCATAACACAGACAAAAAAATCAGTTTTGTCTCTGTAGTAGCAGGTGTTCTGTCAGTCTTCTCCTACCCTGCCTGAGAGCCACTGTGATAAAACTGAGAAAGCTCTGATTATGGATCCTTACATTGCTGTGATGCTGATGATGCTTGCTATAGGATGAACAACAGTAACTTGGTAATGTTACTGTCTCTAGTTCTTCTCTGAATCAGCTATAGAACAAGGGGACACAGTCTCAAGTAGTGCTGGGGAGGTCTAGGCTGGATGTTAGGAGGAAGTTCTTGCCAGAGAGAGTGATTGGCATTGGAATGGGCTGCCCAGGGAGGTGGTGGAGTCACCGACCCTGGAGGTGTTCAAGAAATGACTGCATGAGGCATTTAGTGCCATGGTCTAGATGACTGGCTAGGGCTGGGTGATAGGCTGGACTGGATGAGCTTGGAGGCCTCTTCCAACCTGGTTGTTTTTGTGATTCTGTATTTAAAAACCAAACACAGCATAAACCAAAATAACATTTCTCCCTTCTGAATCTATTAAATTTTACTTCTATCAGTATAATCTTTTGTATATATACACATATATAAAATATAAATATATTTATAAAATATTCTTAATATGACAAGAATTTGTGTTTCTGATTATGGAGGTAGTTTGTTCTCTAACCCTGTTGGAAGAAAAGGTGGTTAAATGTGAGTGGCTGGTTAAAGGTATGCAGGCAAAAAATAGTAAAAATTACTGTTTGGCATCTTATTTGCCATTTCTTGTCATAGTTTTTTTATGGACTTGACTATAATTCTTTCTTCCCTGTCTGCTTTTCCCTTTGTTTCTGCATCAAGACAAGAGATTTTTTCATTTATTAAAATAATGTTTTCAAAAAGAAAATGAAGGCATAACTCCTGCCTTGTCATGGACATGGGAATTTTCACAAGTCTGGATTCTTCAATTATTGTTGTAGTGCATGTTGCAACATCATTCAATGGTTATAGCTATTCACAGGAATGGACTTGTTTTTGGTTTTATGGTTTACAATGTATGCTGCTATTTTTTTGTGGACAAAAAACCCCAACAAACTGTCAGTGTAGAGTACATATATGTAGTAAATTGTGGAATATTAAGCATAATGAGAAGGTTATAAGAGGAAAATGTCTGAAGTTTTGTGAATCTGACTCATGAGAGATGTTTGCTATGGTTAATATCAAGTGGTTTTTGTCTGCCTGAAATATAATGTCCTATGTTTGTGCACAAAACTCCTCCACTTGACTGGTCTTTAACCTTGACTTATTTTTAGTTGATCTCCAGTGTCTCTAGTTAGAGGCAGCTGTGTTTTTCTAACATATACCAGGGGTAAATGTTGCCTCAATGCAATCAGGCTGGATTCCCTTGCTGCTTTTTCTGCAGTGTGAAAATGGATGCTCTCAAAACCAGCCTGCACTTGTAGTTCTGGAACTAGCTGGAATCGGACTGGTTTGGTATGTGTCCTGGCAAGCACACACAGGCTGTACTTGATAATTGAAATATGGATGGTGAGCCTTGAAAGACCTTCCCCTCAAGCTTAGTCCCAAACAGACAGTATGCTTTCAGAGCACTAAGCACTGAGGCGCGAAGGACCGCGGCACACAGCATGAGCATGCTTCTGCTGTCTCAGATGAGTAGATGCTCCCAAAACTGGGGGCTCAGCAGGAGAAGGAACATGAAAGTCTAAAAGGGGTTGGCTAGAACAACATAGGAGAGCTCTCTCTTGAAATGGATGTTAGTGCTCATTAAAGAAGAAAACCTAACAGAATAACAAGGACAACCTACACCACCTCTCCCCACACCCGCCCCCGCTCCAGGTTTTTGCTGGGCTTCCCAGCACTAGGAGGTCTGCAGCTTATAGATGGTGCTGTAAAGGGGACCTGTCAGCAAAAGGGAAAGCTGGCATGCATTTGGAGAGTCCCAGTAAGAAAAGAAGATGTGAAAGATGCCTGCTGTCTGCAGCAACTTGATTATTTTAGTGGAAGAATGCAGTGTATGCCTATGTTTCTATCTTGCCGCTATCTGAAGTACTGGTGCTGGTACTGTTACTGCTTCTGCTCTGTGTCATCACAGGCATTTTCTAATACATAAATGCCACTCCTTACTGACAACTAACAGCAAGTTAAGTATAGTACTAAAGCCATCTGGTAGTTCAGACAAAAAAAAAAAGTTAGATAATTAGCTGTTCTTGTCAAGGGACTGTGATTAAAATAGGCCATCTTCCTAATAGTGACTACTTTGCAGGGACTTCCTGAAAGCCACCTGGGATAATGATAATGAAAAGAACAAAATTAAAAAGGAGGGGGGAAGGTGCTACCATTAGAGCTCATTGATGACTTTTATAAATGAATTAAGTCAGCTTTTAATTTGAATACTGATTGTTATTTTGATATTTTGAGAAGAAATGCAGAATGAGTTTTCTGGCTTTGTTTGGCAACAGTACAACTAGGGCAGACAGCTTACTTCTAGGGACCTTGATATTTCTGTGTGAAGTTCTGGTTTCATTGCCCACATCCTTATTAATTTGTGAGTGATGGTGGCATAGCTCATTTTCAAAGACCATTCTAATCTGTGTAACTTGATGTGCCCTGCTCTAGGGAATTTTGTTTCTTTTGGGCAATTAGCACTATTAAGGAAAACTGAATGAGGAAAAATATCAGAATGTTGCTGCATCATTCTTTACCAGGTGATGATTGCAAAACGCATAGCAATATTAGTGAATTTATATTGATATCTTGTAAGGAAAAAAATCATGTTTAGGAGCAAACACTTTAAAATCAACCTAGTTGTATAGTTAGAGGAAGGATCTGTGTAGCTGTGATAACTCCAGCCCCTTCTCTACTGTACTGTGGAGCGACTTTGTGGTCCCTTTGGTCTTTTCTCCTGGAATCTTAATGTCCTCATCCGAAAAAATAGCAGCAGGGAAACCTCTACAGGCTGAATAGTGCATGCTCTTTCCTGCATGTAGATGCCCTATGCCAATGTGATAGAATAATTTTAATCAGTGAAGTCTGACCTGAATCTTCTTCTAAGCTGGTCTCTTTGGGAACATAGGGTTAAAGGCAGCTATGGTAAATGGACTAGTAGGATAAAGTAAATGGATACTGCAATGGCAAAGGGAGAATGCACCAATACTAGTATGATTTAATTAAATTGTCACTTCAGATGGAAAAAAACCCTGCATCTAAATGAGATTAATTGACATTTATTTGACTTTGGGTTTTGTTGGTTTGTTTTTCAAAAATTAAAACAAAAAAATAATTGTCAGTTGCTGCTTATTTAGCATTTCTGGTAAGGAGCTACTCTTGCTGCCTTCTATTTGCAAAAAGTGTGCCTCTAACATTGTCTGAGAATATGCTGCAAATCTCTCTTGAAAATGCAAGTGAGTTGAAGAGTTAAAATGTGGGGAAGAATTAAAAATAGTCTGTCTTCTCTGAGCTTAGATTCTCCTTGCAAGAATTTGCTTCTGCATTACTTTCATTAAATTAAGCTTTTATGTCCCTTTTATGACTTGATTAGGAAAGCAATGATTTGAAAAATTCAAGTTATTGAGGTCTCGAAAGTGTCAACAATGCTCAGCTTTTAGAAAACATAAGTAAACATTTGGGTGCCATATGCTCAAAATAAATTGCTGTGGATGTGACTATACAAACACTTCTGATCATTTTAATGGGTCAGCCTTTCAAATCATTAAAATGGCGATAAATGTATGCACACCTTAGTGCAGGTCTCTAAGCAAGTCCTTTGTAAAACAGCACTGTGATGCATTTAGCATGTGCTTATCTAAGCTTTGTTGTTAAGTGTTGAATCTGAACACTGCCTTAGGAATGTTGTTTTTTTAATCCTGAGAAAATTAAATTATTAAAAATAGCTTTTGAAGTACTTCCTTGAAAACCATGAAAAGAGATGATCCAGATTACAAAAGGAAGATCCAGATTTTAGTCTCCAAATGCAGGCTGTCACTCATGCTCTAAATTCTGCCTGTTCGTGAGTTGTTGCAGTATCCTTCTACATTCGGTGACCTGATGGACACAGTTCTGCTTTGTGTTACTTCTTTGTTTGCTGCTGTCACGGATTGAGTTGAATCTGCTGCCGGTACTCATACCATGCAGTCGTGCCCTCTTCAAAAATGAAAGTGCTAATTGGAGCAAAGTATGATGGGGTTTGAAGTTCAGATTGCAACCAGGGAGGCTTCCTTTTCCAGTTGCTGCTTCTGGGTTCTGGCTTCTCGGGTGTGGTCTCTGCAGGCATGGCTGCGGAAAGAGTGGGAGTTGGGGAGCTGCTAGTTGTGGCTTTCTGTTTCATGCCGGGTTATTTTTGCTTCCCTATGTATTCCACTGTGCTTCTTTTACAAATAGGCTGAGTTAAGGTAGTAATGTATTATATGATTAGATTAATTAGATTATTGGGTAGGGTAATTACGCATTGTGCTTATGATATCTTATGTTACATTACACTCTTATCTCTTTATCTCAGAGTTTTGTGTGTTACTCTTCCCTACACTTTTTTTATTGGAGGAGCTGGAGATTCAGCCCTTGTACTTAAACCATTGCAATGGCAAACCTTTCTGTTACTCTCAGGCAATCCCCAGCATCCTTCACATTTTTATTGTTATTTACTTGCATAGAAGAAGATAGGCTGAGAAGTTGACAATGAAGCTGAAGGAAGAAATAGGCTTTTCACTCACTACTGTTACAACTGACTTTTGATAAATTTTGCAGGTGAGCCATTGACTGTCAAAAGAACAAAATATTAACAAGGCTTGGGTTGCTGGGGTTGAGTGCTCTCCTGATGGTTAGTTCATTAGAGCTGACTTCAATGTGGTTTTAAAATTCAGAATTTTTTAAAGAAGTAAAGCTTGCTCTTTTTTGTTTGGGGCTTTTTGTGGGTGTGTGTGGTTTTTTTTTTTTTGTTGTTGTTTTTTGTTGTTTTTTGTTTTGTTTTGTTTCCCCCTAAATTGACTTTCTCTAATGTGTCAAAGTTATTTTTCATGTTCGGATTTTGATGAGGTGTCGGATTATATGTTTTGGTTTTGTCCTGTCCAGATTTTCTTGCAGATAAGCCTTTGGCATTTCAGTTGCTTCTGCCTTGCAAAGAAATTAATTCCTTCAAGCCAGTGAGTCTGCAGCTCCAGCTGTGACTGTAGATGAATGTTCTTGCAGGGTCATGTACTGTAGCTCTGAACCTAAATAAAAGGATTAACAAGAGTTCACTGGGAGTAAAAACGCTTAATTTCACCATAATAACTATGAGAATCCATAGGGGAAGGCAATAAAGCTTTACTATTATAATTGTTAACAAATGATTATTTCACCCTGACCCTGCTTCCTGCTGTTATTGTAGTTTTGGAGCAGTAACAAAAGATGGGATTGACCTAGTTCATGGTAGTACTTTAGTCTCTGCCTTCAAATGATCTTATTCTTGAAAAATAATTCCTAGTCTCTCTGTTTTAGGAGGCAGTGGTGGTGCTTTCTGATGTGCATTACACAATCTTCCACCCAAAACTTTCCTTGGTGCAGAGGAAGAAGGGGCATGATGTAGGTAGCTCTCCTGGGACCTAGACTGACAGCCAGCAGTGCCCAGATGGTGCACCTTGTTCCAGAAGAGCACATACCTTTTCCCCCAGCTATCACAAACTGCTTTTAATGATTCCTGGCAGAAAGGGAGGATTTCCATGGTGACTCTCTTCAGCTGCATACATGAGACTTCTTTGTCTTGTCTCCATGTTGCACATCTGCCCAGGAGCCTGCTGACAGAGGACTTCCTCAGTAGTATCTCTGGTGGCTGTTTGATGGGTGGGATATGGCCCCTTTCTGCATGAGCAGTGAGCAATGGCAAGGGCTGAGCCAGTACTCAGTGCCATAGTCTGATCCTTAAGAGCTCTCCTGTTTCTAGCGGAGATGTGAGAAGAGGATGGAAGGAGTTTGATCAGTAGTGATCTTGACTTTTGCCAGCATTTTAGGATGGCCAGCTTCAGGCAGCACTATTATCTGAGTAGTCAAAACAACTTTTGTATCCATTTCCTTGGGAAGGAAAACAAGTAATTAAAGCTGACTAATGTGAGTGCCCAGCTTGGCTTAAGAAATCAGACAAAAGTAATTTAATTTTAAAGATTAAAGCTTGATATTAGCTTTCTCCTTTGCTTCATTTGGGTGATGGAGGTTGTTAGTTGGTTGTGGTTGGTGGGTTGGTGACTCTTTTGAGCCCCTGGCTAGAAAATGCTACAACACCCATCTGTGTTATGTGCTGGGAGCTCCTGGTGTTGAAGCCAAGGCATGAAGGCTGGTGCACAAACAAGGGTTTGCTGCTGCTGGTACAAGGTGCTGCTTGAGCATATGCCACGCACCACGAGCTGGGAAGCATTTTGGATTTTGTCATATGCTTTTCTGTTCCTTATTTTTGCTTTGAAAATGTTGCCCCTTTGAGACAATTTTATATGTTTAGTATTTACTTGCAATAAATAGAACTTCTAAAAATACTGCTCCAGTCTTTGTTTCATCAAAAAAGCCACCTAGTTGTTTTCTTTCAGAGAAAAGAAAAATCTATGGGCAGCATTGTGCTGTGTTTCAGCAGTGGTTTTCATTTGTGACCAGATGAGAATCATACTAATCTTCAAATGTTAATCCCACTAATTTTCTTTCTCTTCTGTTGTTTTCTTTCTTACTTGCATGCTCAGAAATATAGTCTTAATTTTTGCTCCTCGTGATTTTGTGGGTCACCTTCTGAAACTGTAGGGACCACCATCAGTCCACAGAGATGGCTGAGAAGCTACAGCCTGCACAAAATTCCCTTTGAACTTTTGGGCTTTTTTTTTTTTTTTTTGTTATACCTTTGCTCCAGGACTTTGAACCAAATATTTCTGATGGTCTTTTGCTTAAAACCTAATGTGGCTTCAATTATGCACAAATGGCAAGTATCTTCTAAAGACAAGAACTAATTGCAGTCAGATAAATTAGGTATACTTTTTTATCAGCTTCATTTTATTGTTGGTTTGGTTTTTTTTCCCTTTTCTTTGTTTTTGGTGGCTGTATATTCAGGGGAGCAGCCTGTGCTTTAGATGTGTTCTGTTTTCCCTATAGTCTTCAAAAATCCTAGTGAAAGAGGTCACCTTCACCTTGGAGAAATTGCTGAGGTTTTGTTGGAAGAGACTTGAGTTTTGAAAGCATGTTTTGTGGTAACAGGTGGTGTGGTTTTCCCGAGTGGTCTGGTTTCATTTTAATCTGACTAGACTTCCAGAACGGTAGTGTTACAAGGTGAAAATTTTAGACCAAAGCCATTGCAGGTCTTCTCTACTTAATGTATGTTAGATCTCTTTTTTTGCATTGGAGAGTTCACAGTAACAGGATTTAAACATGGACAAGAAACTGCAATTTAGGATTCCCTCCCTGCCAAGCCACTTGAATGCACAAGATTATGAATTGGTCTGGATAGAGTTATTTTATGTTACTCATTATCATGTTCTATTTTCTGTAGCTGGAAAGTGCTGCTAAGTCAGTTTCCATTCAGAGAAATTGTACTCAGCCACACTGGGTACTTGAAGTTACTCCTAAGTAACAACTCATTTGCCCTGAAATCCTCTTTTTCAGGCTGCGCAGGTTGTGCGGATGTAAAAGAAAATAGACATTAGCCAAGACAGGCTGTTGCTGGTGCTGTAACTTGAGAGTGGAAGGAGTACAACTTGACTTTATTTCTTTTTAAAGGCTAGTTTTGCAAATAAGGATTCTCTTCTGCCACCCATTTATTTATTTCCTAAGCAGAGGAAATATGAGAAGAGTAACAGACAAGAATATAATCTCATCATCCCGTTTTCCAAGTTGCTTCTTAACATAGAGCCTCACTGAAGCCACTGCTGTGTATTACCAAGTGAAGTTCTGTAGACTTGTAAAGACATTTATGTAAAATTGGTGATGTGAAAAGGACACAAAATAGAAAAATGGTTGCAAGCCTATTTTTCTTTGCTTAAGTTAGAGTAACTTCTAATGAAAGCATTCATATGTATATACTAGTATTAGACAAGCCGTTTAAAATTCTACACATGGCAAGTATCTACATGTAGGTTTTGTGAGCTTCGTCTCACCGTAAGTGAAGTATAGCAAAACACAATTGTAGTCACATCCTGAATTATGCTTGTTTTAGCCAGCTGAGCTATCCATGAGAAGTAACTACTGAAGCAGCAGAAATCAGAATGTTCTTCCATGTGTTCCTAGAAAATGGGTGGGAGCTACTGAAAGATTGTGTCTTGCACTTTAGCTCTGGTTAAGAGAATTTTATAATGTGCATAAAGGAGAAGAATGTATTACAAATGTAATCCACAGAACGTGGCATCCTTCATAAAAGCAGACTCACTGGCATACTCTTACAAAGAATTACTTTTCCTATGTCCTAGAAAGCATGTTTTACACAAAGTTTATGGTGATATACTTGCAGACGTGAGAGTTAATTGCAGTATGTGAAATCTGAAAGGTTAATTTGCCAACTAGCTTACTGCATAGTTACTCTGTAGTCAAGTAGATGCATGCAATATTAGCAGTGCCTTTTCTCCCCCCCAGTTTGACAGTTGACTTAGAGAAGACTTTGCAGAGGCATGGTACAACTAATCTAAATTGTAGAGCCTTTTAATGTACTTGTGTTGTGGCTGTAAAGTCAAAATGCAACTCTGAAGAGTGCTATGTCCAGGATTTTAAAGTGTTCTTTATACCTGGACACTTAAGAAATAGAAAGCTTATCAAATAAAGTTGAAAACAAAACAAAAGAAAGATGTTAACAAAAAGGCACACATTTCACATTTAACATGTCATTCTTTTTGTAACATATAATCATAATTTGGGAATGCCTTTTTGGGGTTGTTTTTCCAGTGAGACCAGAAAAACTTCTCTGTTATACAGTGCACATTAGTATCAACAAATCAATACGTGGATACAGCACTGTTGTCAAGTCATTGAACCAGCTAGAGATGACATCTTCTCTTTTGATGCTTCTATTTTTACATATCATGTTGATTTTCCATCTATAATTATGCTTGCTAGTAATTGCATTTCCTGTGAGCCTAGTTCTGCCTCAGATGAGTGTACCACAACTTCATTTGGATGCACGGAGAGGTAGATAAAAAAATAGATTAAAAGTCATCTGAAAAAAAAATTCTTTCAACTGTAGCATAAGTCTGAACTCTGAAGTATTATTGTTCTACCTGCTGTGGATTTGGTGACTTCTGTATTGTGTAACATGCTTTTATTTCTTTTTAAACATTTAGGAGTTCACCAGATCTTTTTTATGTGGTTGCTGAAGCATTTTCTTGGGATGGCAGTAGTGATTGATGAACACACTTCAGGTAAGAAATCAAATGTATGCCATTGGGTAGGGTTGTTCATTAACTTTCCAGACACTGTTTTGGTTAAGCTTCAATAATAGCAGTCTTTAACATTCTAGCATCAAAATCCATGGAATATAAAATATAAATCTCTTGTCTACACAAATGTTTACATAGGTCTTTCTGGAAATTATTGTGAGCAGGTTTTAGGTTTCTTTTTTTTTTTCCTCTTCTAGATTTGATAACTATGACCTGTGAAAATAGATAATGTTGGCATGTTAATTTGGATTTAAAAGATCAAAAAAGGTATTACTAAATACAATTTGTAATTTTAATTTTTTTTCCCTGTAAACCCACCTGCTCCAACAGGAATTAGCTCCATCTACTTTAAATTTTACCTAATTGGAGCATCTATTCTGCCAGGTCTTATTTCTCTAAAGCATACCTGGACTGCTAAAGAAAAATTGAGGTTTGTTTCTTAGTACGCTTTTAACCAGTTAATCTGCTAAAACTTTGGTTAAAATGATCTCCAGGAGTAAAAAACACCGTGTTTTGGTGAATTCCAGCTATATCCCATGGAGGGGATGCTGGCTCTCCTGAGACTTCTCTTCTTGTGCCCCTTGTGGCGCCCCTTGTGATCCGATTTCATTCAATCACATTTTGCAGTTCGACTTGCATTGGTTGTGACTAGTCTGGTGCAGGCTTCTGCTGTGTCTCCAGGTGTCTGAGTTTATTAAGTAGAAGCCCCATAAGATTATTTGTCCTCAGTAAATTCACTTCTAAGATACAAACGTTACAGAAATACAATAAAGAGAGCGTGTGCCAGCATGTGTGTTTCTTTGCACAAAGCAGCAAACTCTTCCTCAGTCATCTTGTGTACAAGATGCTGCCTGATGTTGATAAATGAAGATTATTAGGAATACATAATTATAATACATAATTGATTAGAATGATGGGAATAAATAAGCTGCTGCTATTATAGTCTTTACTCATGCTGCTGTACAAAAGCATTTCCTTAACTTTTGAACTTTATTTCACCCCAGCAGTTACAACTGCAGGCCTGAATATGAGGGCAATTTCAGCAATTCTTGAGTAGTTTAAGTAACTTAAGTTTTCTTTGAGGCTGTGACAATTTAGGATATACTTGTCAAGTTGTTGATAACCTTGGAGATTAACCCAAGCTTGTTAAATCCTGCATAAAGACAAGCACAGGTTAATATTGATTCAGTCCTTGCTCTGCTACAAGCTTCATGGGAAATCACGGACAAATTCTTTAGTTCCTCTGCGGTGGGAGGTAAATGTCTGTTTACAATATGTGCTTGCATTTCTGTTAGAGAAGGGAGTGTATTCAGAGAACTTCTTTCAGAACTCTGGTGTGTCCAGGACTACACTCAGCTTTCTGTGCACATGAGGATCATATTTTACTGGTAATGTAGAGATGCTAGGTAGCCAGTGCTTAGACATGAAGATGGTTACTGCCAAATGTGTTTCAGCTAAACTGAAAGACTTGGGCTTGTGTGTAGGTGGTGTCTTAATACACACATGGGCTTTAGTATCTCTGGGCTTCCAATCTCCCTCTGCTTTTCTTCCTTTATAAGAGTATTCCAAAGGTATAGTGAAGACTGCATTGTGTTCAGATTGGAGCCAAATGTGTAGTGTAGGAGCAGTGCTAAAGAGATGTCCTAAGGCAAGAATCACAGAATGGTTGGGGTTGGAAGGGACCTCTGGAGATTGAGTCAAACCCCTCTGCCAAGGCAGGTTCACCTGAAGAAGGTCACACAGGAACATGTCCAGGCAGGTTTTGAATTCCTCCAGAGATGGAGACTCCATCATCTCTCTGCATAGCATGTTCCAGTGCTCTGTGACTATTAAAGAAGTTCCTTCTCATGTTTAGATGGAGCTTCTTATCTTCAAGTTTGTGCCCACTACCTCTTGTCCTGTCACAGGACACCACTGAAAAGACTAGTCCCATCCTCCTGATACCATCCTTTAAGTCTTTGTAAGTATTTATGGGATTTCCCCCTCAGCGTTCTCTTTTCCAGACTAAAGAAACCAAATTCTCTGTTTTGTGCAAGGGCACAAAGCATGCAAGTTGATGACCCTGAAGTTTGCAGAATAAACTAACTTATGGAGTGTAAGAGTGTAAACACAATGAACGTGTCAAAACGTTAACATGTATCAGATCAAGGGACTGGGTTAAGCCTAGACCTTAAGGAAAGACTTCCTGTTCCAGGGAGTGACCAGTAACTGATACCAAGAGAGGAGATTGGGGTGAGCTCAGCACATGGTTGCCTCTCCATGAGATTGACCTCTCATAATCTGCAGATAAAGGACCTCTGAGTCAGTGCTTCCATATTGAGTAGTCTTGTGTATGCTTTCTCCTTCTGTGAATTTATAAAATCATAGAATCAACCAGGTTGGAAGAGACCTCCACATCATCCAGTCCAAGCTATCACTCAGCCCTAGCCAATCAACTAGACCACGGCACTAAGTGCCTCATCCAGTCTTTCTTGAACACCTCCAGGGATGGTGACTCCACCACCTCCCTGGGCAGCCCATTCCAATGCCAATCACTCTCTCTGTAAAGAACTTCCTCCTAACGTCCAGCCTATGCCTCCCTCAGCACAACTTGAGACTGTGTCCCCTTGTTCTGTTGTTGGTTGTCTGGGAGAAGAGACCAATTCCCACCTGGCTACAGCTTCCCTTCAGGTATTTGTAGACAGCAATGAGGTCCCCCCTGTAATGGAGAAGCAAGAGGAGGAATCTTGAAATGGAAAAGCTTTGCAACAGTAAAACTGTCGTTGAACTGTTTGTTCAGGGGTTTAAGCCTTCAAAAAAGGGATGTTGGTGGGGAAAGGACCGAATCTACAGCTTTGCTTGCTTCTGCGGGAAGGAGTGGCTGGGAAAAATTTGTTGTGAGGTTTGGAAGGGAAGAAAGTGAGTTGGCCAATTTGATTAGACTGAAGAGAATAAGGTTTATCCACAGATTATCTGGATACATGTGAATATGGAACTGGATTGTTTCTTGCCAGAGACTTGTATAAAATTGAAAAACCAGAACAGGGTTGGTTTTTTTTTTTTTCTGTAGCAGGATATAACTAGATTGTAAATTTTGGCAGAACTCTTAAACTACTGAATGCTTCTTGAAACTCTGACAGTGTTTTTGTAAAATTGATTCTGGAACTGGAATAAATGAGAGAGCTTTCTATATTCACCCTCATGTTAATTGGGTGAAACAGTAAGTTTGATATTCATCCAGAAAGAGGTCAAAGCTAACAAGAACTGAAGAGCAAAGGAGCCAAACAAGGATAAGTAATGAGCCAATTTCTCAAGCTGGCAACGACATACCAAGAGATTGGAAAAAGTACGTTTGCAAGCTTCCTTTATTATTATAACCTCTTGAACAGAATAATCCAGTCCAAACAGCTATAAACGCTTTCCAATAGAGAAGTTTATGACCTAGTTTCTGACTGAAACACAGTATCACAGTGTGTGGAAAGAACTTAATTTAAGATGCTGGTGGCTGTGCCTCCAGAGCGTTGTGTTAGAAGATCGGTATATTTAGTCATTCCTGCCCTTTGCAAATACTTGCTAAGTGGACTCAAGTGGATTCAGCTTGAAACTTTTTTTTTTGCAAGAGACACAGACATTTAAATGCCTGGGTTGGCTTGCAAAATTTTCATAGGATGTCTGAATTTTGTTAGCACAGAGCTGTTTGGAAAAGTAATCACTCTAGGATTCTTTCAACAGGAATCCGGTGATTACAGGATGCCTTTCTAGATTCTGTATTCCTTTAGAGCTGTGAAAGGGCTGAAAAAAAAAAGTGTGGTTAGTCTGTTCACAATTATATATCTGTTCTGCAGAGAGGCAAGAAAAACTTTGGTTAGGTTTATTTGATTCATGGCCCTCCTGCGAGGCACAGGGCAAGGAGCTGAAGGGAATGTGCTGGAAAAGGGTGGGAACAAAAATGTTGAATTTGTTATTTGAACAGCAGATTATCTTGGGGAAAATTTTGTCTTTGCATCTGCATATTCTTGCAGGGAACATCAGAATAGGCCATGTTAGCTGCCCTGGTAAGAGACAGGCATAAGGGTAGTGGAATACTGGAATAGGTTGCATGGGGAGGTAGTTGAGACCCCATCCTTGGAGATATTCAAGGTCAGTCTTGACAGAGTGTGCTCATTTGAGGCTAACTGGAATATTTTAATGAGAGAAATTAGATCATTGGCTAGGAAAAGAAAATAGTGATGTCCATATTACCCATTGGTTTTGCTTAGAGATATAAAAAGCTAAAACATAAACAAAGATTCCCGGTCTCTATCTGGCTGCCACCTGCTTTGTTAACTCCTTTGCCTGGACCTGTATCACTCAATCTAATAATTTTCCTTCTAACCCCTTATCTGGTGTGTCACCCCTGCATGTAAGCCTTCTCAGATAAGGGAAGGGGTGGGAAGGAGGGGAGTTAGACCAGAGCCCTCATGGTTGGTTCTGCTGTTCAGGAGGGGTTTTGAATTTCTGTGTTACTTTTAACTTGTATATAATTGTAAGTATTTGTGTATTTATTGTGTATATTTGCTTGTAAATTTGTGCTATGTTGTAAAATATAGCTTCATCTTTAACTTCTAAACTTAATTAGCAATAAATCAAATAGAATTACCCCCACATTGGGTGCCAAATATAGAATGTAGTGGTTTGGGAGTTTTCAAAACTTCCAGATGGCTGGAAGTTAAGGATCACAGGGTATTAGGGGTTGGAAGGGACCCAGGGAGATCATCGAGTCTAACCCTCCTGCCAGAGCAGGACCACACAATCTAGCACAGATCACAGAGGAATGCATCCAGGCAGGTCTTAAAAGTCCCCAGGGAAGGAGACTCCACAACCTCTCTGGGGAGCCTGTTCCAGTGCTCTAGATGTTGAGGTGGAACCTCTTGTGCTGCAACTTACACCCATTGCTCCAGGGAACAAGTGAGCAGAGCCTGCCCCCCTGCTGCTGACCAACCCTCAGGTGTTTATAAACATGTATTAAATCCCCTCTCAATCTTCTCCAGACTAAAAAGTATGAAGCTAGTCTGGTGAATCTCGGGGAGGGGTGTGTGGAAACAGCTCCTGAACTGCTACACAGGGCTCTGGGCACCATCATCCAATGGGGGATATCCCTGTTTGCTTCAGATGGAGTTGGACTAGATGACCTAGTGAAGGGAGCCTACAGGAAAGCTGGGGAGGGACTATTTACACGGTCTAGTAATGTTAGGACGAGGGGGAATGGGTATAAGCTGGAAGAGGGGAAATTTAGACTGGATGTTAGGAGGAAGTTCTTTACAGTGAGGGTGGTAAGGCACTGGAATGGGTTGCCCAGGGAGGTTGTGGATGCTTCCTCCCTGGAGGTGTTTAAGGTCAGGCTGGATGAGGCCTTGGGCGAGCTGCTCTAGTGGGAGGTGTCCCTGCCTGTGGCAGGGGGTTGGCGCTGGATGATCCTTGAGGTCCCTTCCCACCTAAACCATTCTATGATTCTATGACCTTTGGAGGTCCCTTCCAAACAAAGCCATTCTATTCTGATCCATGATGCTTCTGTGATGGAAAGGAAGCAACACAGATGTGAACTACATGAGCGGTTACAAGCTGGAGAATTTTGATTTTTGCACCCTTCTACTTTTCCTGCTACTGGAAGCTGGGGAGCTGTGCTGATCTTCATCAGTTGCAGCTGTGATCAACACCATCTATCCCTTTCTTCTGCCTTTTCAGTAAGATTCAGTATGATCTTGGAAATGCAGACTGACTGTGTCTGAGGCAAGAAGAGTTTCTGAAAGCTGTTCAAATACATAAAACTATACTTGGTTAGCATAGCAAGAGCTATAGTTAAATTGGTTGCAGTGTTTCAATTAGAATTCCTTTATTATTCCAGTGGCTTATAACTTCCTGAAATGTTCATGTCTCAAGTTGAAATTTTCCAGACTTGATCTTGGCCTGATAGTGACCTTTCTTCCCTTTTCTTGTTTCTTTTTTTTTTTCTCTGTGCTGTTAAATGAGTATGGCTTGGGTGTTTCGTTTATAATGAGAGGAAAATAGTAGAAAAATCCACTTCAACTATTGCTTTAAAAAGTAGGATCTGTAACTCGAGTGGTGCAGCTGTAGAGAAATGGTGGTGAAAATCATCAGAAGTGCTCCTTGACTCTTACCTTACAGAATCTGTGAGAAGGGACACCAGCAGGGCTATCAACATCAGCTCTTAAGATTAAACTTCCTCTCCATCATGCACATGCATTACACTTATTTGTAAATCATCACCTGCAGTTGCTTTGGCCTGATCAGCTGAATGAAGCAGTATTCCTTGTGAAAGAGCAGATCTTCTTTTTTTCCCCAGTGTTTGGTATGACTCTGGAGAGATGGCTCATAATTCAGGAGCAGAAGTAGCACAGCTGGCAAGTGCCATGTTGAGATGTGCGAGGGGAGCCCTCTGGGCCACTTCTGTCCCACAGTCAAGGTTGAAAATGTTGAAGTTTTCAGAAATGCTTCTCCCAAGAAAGCTATTAAGGAAAACATAAATTTTAAATAAACTTTCTGACCAATCTTCTTCAAGCTGTAGGCTACAGTACTTTAAACCAGAACTCAGCTGTCTTAGGGAGTATGATATATGACTGGGGTAGAATGGGTAGAAATGAAGTACTTTCCTTTAGTGCTGTTACCATGTCTATTTGTCAACTTCTGTAAAGACTGTTGATGATGGTGGTGATGTTGCTAAACAGCAAATTGTGATTTTATTTTTTCTTTCTTGAAATACATCTTGCAAGTTGAGGAGTAAAATTCATGCTTGCCTAATGGCACGCACACGGACATGCTTTGCCTTAAAAATGGATTTTGCCAGGGACAATAAGTGTGAGGTTTTCTGTAAAACATTGTCATAAACTTTTCATTTCTAGAATTGGTTTCTCTTGGTCTCTTCTGTCTCATGGGAAATACCAATTAATGTGTAATCACGACTCGTCTTTGTTTCTTTGTTAAGTCATTGTGCCTTCTTAGTAACACAGACAAGTGTCTGACTCTGAAAGCTGCAGGGCAACAGCAGAGGGTGGGAACAGAGCTGCCAGCACATCTAGCAGAGATGCCTGTTGTGCTCCCCTGCCCTTTAATGTGTTTGAAGTGAATTCACTAACTGAACCTCCAGTGTAACATCACAGCTCTGACCTTGTAGAGGACTCTAGAAACTTTCTTTGTTGCCTATGACCAAAGTATGATAGAGGTTGGAAGGGACACCTGGAGATAATCTAGTCCAACCACCTTGCCAGATGTGCTAGTTTGAAGCTAGCTAGAATGTTTTGGTGAGAAGAACTAGATAGTAGGCTGGAAAATGAAAACAATGGTGTTGTCTACTTCCCTCACAGTCTTGCTGAGATGTTTTGCTTTTCCTTTGCNTATCTGCTTGTAAATTGTGCCAGCTGTAAATACAAGCTTCATTCAAATTTCCAGAGCTGACTGAGTCTAGTCTGGGTGATTTCTAAAGTGTGGGGGGGTAGGGGACACCCAAACCATCACACCAGAGCAGGTTGCACAGGACAGCGATATAATCCCTTGCAAAAGCTCCTGACTGCTATTCAGGCACTGTTTCAGCAGCACTGCCAGCTGCTAGCTAAAGTAAGCTGCTTGTGGCATAAGCCCAGCTTCTCATATTGCCAAAGAATACTTATTTCCTGTTGGTGAATGGTGAGAAATATATATATATACACATACATACATATATATATATTTTTTTTCCTCCTTAAGATTTAGAAATCTCAAGACCTAAGATTCAGTCAATAAGTCTGCAAATCCCATCATAACTACTTTAATCTCTTAAAATGAATCACAGAGTATCTGCTACATCACAGAATAAAACAACTATCTTCTCTGCCCTGGGCAGCCTCATCTAGTTGGAGGTGTCCCTGCTTACTACAGGGGGTTTGGACAAGAGGACCTTTGAAGAATCCCTTCCAACCAGATGCAGTCTGTGAATCTGTGAATGTTGCATTGATCTGTCATAAAAAACAATTTAATGCCAGAACTTTAATGGAAATTATTTTGTATCACCAGTTTGTCTTCAGAACACGAGAGACTGATCTTTAAGTCAGTCACCAGATTTTGGATTGCTTTCCTGTTTTCTCAATGGGAATTTAAAGTGAGACATCCTTTGGAGTGAGTCACAAAATTCTTTAGCAAGGACACCTGCTGATGAAAAATGTTGGGGTTTGGTTTTGGAATTTTCAGGCCTCTTGCCACACTGCTGGTCTGGGTTAACACAGCAACCCACTCTCATAAACTCCTCTTCCCCCACACAGATGGAAGGGAAAGTAACACAAGGAAAAACCCTCTGGATTGAGATAAAGAGTTTTATGGGCAGTGATGCAATGCACAATGACCTTAGCCTATTTGCAGAAAAGTGCAGCAAAATACAGAAGCAGCAGCAGAGGTCAGCAATAAAATGGTTCCCCCTACTCAAGCATGCAGAAACCAGCCCAGTGGAAAAGACCAATACCTCAAAAAAGCGGAAACTGAATGCAGCAACCAAAACAGGAAGCTTCTCATGTTACAGTCTGAATTTTAAGTGCCATGGTACTTTGCTCCAGCCGGCACTTTCATTTTGAAGCTGGCATGACAGCAGCATGGTATCAAATATCACCAGCAGATTCAACTCAACCCGTGATAATGGCAAATGCAAATGCTGGGAACAGATACAGTAAATTTCTATCCTTAAAGCTAGTTTTGTTCATGTGAATGGGATTGAGCAATACGTGCTTTGGTGTTGAAAACACGTGGTGCGCACCACTGCAAATCATAGAATGGGTTAGGCTGGAAGGGATCTCAAAGATCAACCAGTTCCAACCCCCTGCCATAGGCAGGGACACCTCCCACTAGAACAAAGCCTCATCCAACCTGCCCTTGAACACCTCCAGGGAGGGATCATCCACAACCTCCCTGAGCAACCTGTTCCAGTGTCTCACTACCCTCTCTGTTAAGAACCCTTTCCTAACATCTAGTTTGAATCTCCCCTCTTCCAGTTTAGAATAACAGAATTGTTATGATTGGAAAAGACCTCAAGGATCATCAAGTCCAATCATCTACCCAACACCACCATGCTCACTACAGAGTTGTAAAATGTTTTGGATTGGAAGGGACATCCAAAGGTCACCTTGTCCAACTCCTTTGCAGGGAGTGGGGACATCCTCTATTAGATCAGGTTGTTCAGAGCATTGTCAAGTGTGACCGTGAATATCTCCAAGGAGGGAGCCTCAAGTACCTTCTTAGGCAACCTGTTCCAGTGTTCCACCACCCTTATGGATGTTAGGAACAAGTTCTTCACCAATCTAAATCTACTCTTCCCAAATTTCAAACTGTTGCCCACAGTTTTGCAAACAGTCCCTCTCCAGCTTTCTTGTAAGCCTCCTTCAGGTACTGGAAGGCTGGTGTTAGGTCTCCCTGGAGCCTTCTCCTCTCCAGGCTGGCAACCCCAGCTTCTTTAGCTGTTCTCCTAGGAGTGTTCCAGCCCCCTGAATTTTCATGCCCCTCCTCTGAACCTACTTCATCAAGTCCACCTCTTTTCTGTGGTGAGGGTTCCAGAGCTGGAGTCAGCACTCCAAGTGAGGTCTCAGCAGAGCAGAGTAAAGTGGCAGAATCTCCTCTCTCAATCTGCTGGCCATGCTTCTTTTGATGCAGCCTAGGAAGCGATTGGCCTCCTAGGCTACAAGTGCACACTTGTTGGCTCAAGTCCGGCTTCTCACCCACCAGCACCCCCAAGCCATGCTCTTCAGGGCCTGTGTTGATATCTAGCATTTCCCTGATCTAGATGCAGGACCTTGGCAGGTGCTTTGCCTCCTTAAAGCTCATGAAATTCTCCTCAGCCCACATCTCCAGCTTGTTCAGGTCTTTCTGGGTGGCATCCTATCCTTCAGACTTACTAACTGCACCACTCAGCTTGGTTTCATCTGCAAGTTTGCCAAGTGTGCACTTGGTGTAGCTGTCATTATCATTGATGAAGATACTAAACAGCACTGGTCCCAGTGCAGACCCTTGACCCTTGAGGGACACTACTTGTCACCATCTGGACATTGAGCTTTTTCTCTTTTGATTTTTTTGTTTTTGTTTTTGAATCTTTTGCTCTCTTCTGTGCTGTTTTTGGTTTTATACCTTCAGTTAAATCAGTTAAAATTATAATAGGATTTTTTTGAAAGATAAGCTTCTATTCTCATAGCAATTATTTGAATGAAGATTCAGTCATTGGAGTATTCAGGAATTTGTTGTTTTGAGACTTTTGACCTGGCCTGCCTAAACTTTAAACTTTGGAGGGGTGGGGTTTTTTTGCAGGTTTACAGCTACATGGTTTTGTCAGTTGTAGGATATTTAAGTTGGGTTTCTAATAAGGCATGGAACTAATTTTATCATGTTGACCTTATATGTAGTGGGTTTTGCATTGCAGTCCCTTTGGATTCTTCTCTTTACCTCTAGGTATAAATATTCTGTCATCCAGAATGAGCACTGACATTAGAAACTTGAATAAACGTTTTTCTTTCCTGGGGTATTAAACTGGCCAGTCACCCTTTAAGCTGTTGTATCAAGTTTAATGGGCAGTGATAGTCTTCAGCTCACTTTTTCAATTATCATTAAAGTCTATGGTGATGAGTACTTTGAAAAAAAAAAACAGTTTAACACCAGAAATGCAAAACCTGATGGTCCACTCTTGCTTTGTGTCTTCCCCAGCATGCCTCCCACCCTCTGTGCCTTCTCCTGTAGACATGCTTTATAAGTTAATAAAAGACACACCAGACACATAACCCAGTGCAGGCAGAAAAAGCTTCCCAAGACAGCTGAAGCAACTCCCACACAGTGAATTCATGGCTTGCTGAATACTGCTGCTGTTCTGCTGAAGGAGGGATCACAGTTACACTTTTTTTTTTCTTCTTAGTGCCTGGATAATTGTGCGAATGTGCCCTGAGTGCCTGACCTCCTTCCTCCACCTTCCCAGGGCCCTCAAAAGTAACCATAATCCGCCTGGCTCCTGTTTCCTCCGCCAGAAAAACACATCAGCTCTTAACTTGGAAAACATCCTGCTCTGCAGATGTGCTCTGTCCCAGGGAGGACGGCCCTCTCCCAGGCTGAAAGCTCCTCGGGTCAGCTGCATGACAGTGTTTCTTCTTGGCCCTCTCAGAAATGATTAATTCTGGCTGCGTTGTTGCTCTGTATCCTGTCGGGGCAGTCTCTCTTATTTCAGGGATCAGCATAGGAGTCCATGTTGCAGATTGCATGCCACTGTTTTTGGACATTGGGTGCATACTCATCACTTCAGTTTACATGTCAACTGACAGTTCAGCCTGCATCCTTAACCTTGTTTCAAGGTGCTTGCAACTCTTAAGTTTTAAAATAATTTTTTGGAGGGTCACAATTAGCACTTAGAGATTGTCTTGCGGGGAGAGGTTAGGCTGAGTTGGAAATACTTGCATTTTTCCAAGGAAATTAAGAGAGTGGTGGTTGAGGCTGCTGGAGGAGAGCGAGTGGGATATAGCCTGGTCATCACTGCCCTGGGTGGGCTGATTGGAAAACTGAGTTTCTGCTGTGTGCCCCAGTGCTGATAAGCATTGTAGTTGGTGATAGGGGGAGTGAATTATAGAGACACCAAATGATTTCTAGAAAGTAACAGACTGTGACCATAAACTGGGAAAGGCAGTGCAAGGCTGCCCAGTCAGGAAATCTTCAGGCACAGAGGCACCAGTCAGGTGGCCGACCTGGGCAAACTGGTGTTCTGGAAATCAAGAGGAGGAAATTTTGCCACAGTCAAGGATAGCTGAGCAGGAATATTGTCTTGTCAGCAGGTTTGTGTTGCTGTCGTCTGGTGGTGCCTGCTTGGCTCCTGCCGATGACCAGCTTAGCCACACTTTCCCAGGACAGGAATACCAGCGTGAGAGATTTCCATGTGCAGTTCAGTTGCTCTGGTTGGACCACCCTTGGGTAGGCAGATTACAGTCAGTCGGATCTATGTTGGTGGCAGTGCTGCGTCTCTGCCATCTGTAGGTTCAGATGCTGGAGATTAGGCCTGTTTCAAGCTGTCTCTTTCATGGCCATACCCTTTGTCTGATCCCAGTCATTAAGAGATTAGGTTTCTTGAAATTATCAGCATTTGCTGGCCCCCTGGCCGGACCAAACCGCTTAGTCTACAGATGCAGGACAGCTTGAATAGGTTTTCAGTGTGAAAGAAATGCTGAGTTCCAAAGATGTATAATTTATACAGAAGGATAGTCTTTCACCTTCAGAGGAGTGGTAAATGCTGATTTTTGGACTGTGGTCAAGGACATGCACTGCTAAAGCCGATGGAAAGGAAATGTGGTGATAATAGGAGTCTCTGTTAGGGAACAAGTGTCATAAAAATATGCATCAAGGATGGAGAGTGTTGACCTCTAGGGGTGTGTGGGATTTTTGTGATTTGATAATAAAGAATTTGGCCAATGTTTTGGAAAAGGCCTTCAAAATATACTTTTGTTTGTTCAGAAGGGACTGTTGGCCTCATTGATTCCTATTGACCGACATCATATTTCAGTACAGATAAACTCTGTAGTGTTTTGTCACCCTAAACAAAAATAGCCAGGATTCAGCCCTGTGTCTGAAACCAGGTCCTGGGTTTTGGACACAGGTCCTTCCTTCAGTGCTAGTCTCCTTGCGTGGGGCTGGGAACTCCCTTCATTTTATGCTCTGAGCCAGGATCTAGATATATCTCAATCTCTGCAGCAAAGCTGCAAGCATTCATAGTAAATCTTAGTGTGGGCAGAAAGCATCTGTGACTTCTTTATTAGAGAAATGTCTGATCATTTTAGACTAGCTTTGAATAGCACTTCCATTCTGGTTAACCCTTTTATTTCTCTGTTTTGTCAGTTCTTAACCTAAAAACTTTCTCTGGTCAGCCCTTGGATTAGGTTACTCAGGAAGTGGTGGAGTCACTGCCCGCGATAATGACAAGATAATCAAGAAATGGGACATAGTTTAGTGGCCATGGTGATCTTAAGTCAACAGGTGGACTCAGTGGTCTTAGAAGTCATTTTCAGCTGAAACAATTCTATGATTCTGTACTTCTAAATGGCATAAAATGTCCTTGCCACTTGTGGTTTGGCTTTGAATGGGTTGTTTTTCTTCTTTTTTCTTCTTTTTCCTTTTTTTTTTCTTTTTCTTTTTTTTCCCCTCCTTCTTCTTTTTCCCTTCTCCTTCTTTTTCCCTTCTCCTTCTTTTTCCCTTCTTCTTTTTCCCTCCTCTTTTTTCCCTTGCCTCCTCTCTTTCCCCCTGCCTCCTCTCTTTCCCCCTGCCTCCTCTTTTTTTCTTTTCTTTTTTTTGAGGCTGTCCATAAGACAGAGTACAAAGATGCATTCTTATGTATATTCATAAAATCACAGAATGGGCTGAGTTGGAAAGATCATCTAGTTCAACCTCCCTGCCACGGGCAAGGACAGCTTTTGCTAAATCAAGTTGCTCAAAGCTCCATCCCAACCTAAATTTGAACACTTTCATAGGATGAAAACTAGGTTGAGATTAGGTCTTTTGGATATTCTTTATGTTAAGGTAATAATAAAGCAAGTCACATTATCACACACAGTTCTTTTGAGAATGGGCATGAACATTTTAAATATGTATGGCTTGTCTTAGTTTCATCAGTTAACATGCAAAGGCATGTTTTTCTCTTGGAAAAAAGTTCTACTTTTTCAGATCTATGGAGGTGTATGAAACAGGTCTTCTAATTTCTCTGCAAGGACTCCAAACTTTTGCTTCCACAACTGAAGAGATTCATAGCCGTGCAAAATGTTTGCATTTTAATCTTATTCAAAATATCTCAAACTTTCAATGTTATAATTTCTGTTTTCAATATACTTTTTTTTTTTTAATCTACAAATCTCCCACATAATTTACTTTTAAGTTTTAAGACAGCCATGGTTGCCTCCCTCTGCTTGCAGCTGTCCCCTCTTTCTTGAGTTTAAACTGACCGAAGCAGTTGGTCTAGACACTGTTGGTTTAATTCAAGGGGAATTTGCTCAGTTATCTTTCAGTGTTAGCCACAGACAAATTTTAAGTGTGCACACATACCTACAGTATGTGAAACATATGTTTAGAAATGACTTCATCATGTGGTTTTGTCTACAAAGCCAAGGAGGAGAACAAAGCTGGTTTTGCAGGACAATGTCGCCAAATGCAATCATGTAAAACTCCAGTTCCGCTAGAAGTTTGTATCTGCCTGCCTGGGGAAGTAACTCAGCAGTTAGGCTGAGCAAAGTAAGGATTGGATCGAAGCAGTTAACTGTTTTGCTGCACTTGAAATCTGTGCTTAACTTTGCAAGTGGACTGGAAATTCAAAACTAGAAGTGGTGGTCTCCAAATCTTGTTGTGTGAAGTGGATTCTTGAACGTAAAGAATAACTCTTACCCAGTCTCTGAAATTCAACCCAGGAATTCTGAGGCTGGTCCTTCCTGGGGATGATGGTACATGGCTATGCTGTATGGAGTGTGTTCTTGGCAGGATTGCTTTTTATGTGTTTGCACAGGAGGGCTGGGGATGCAAGGACTGTAACTCCACACAAATTAATCTTTTTGAGAAGGAAATATTTGAGTTGGTTTTAGTACAGATGACACAGCAGAAGTGCAGTGGCATTTAAGTGTAGTGTTGACTGGAATGCAATTCAGTGTAGCTGCTCTTGCATCTTTAAGGTTGCTATGGATCTGCTGTGCGCTGCTGCAGCCAAGGTCAGAGGTGGTTCATGGGGTGGGGGGCAGGGGGAGGGATGTGTGTACACAGCCTAGCTAGAGCACCATACAGCAGAAGCATCTGTGAGCTGTAGAGCTTTGCCATTATCTCATAATGATTTGAAACACCACTAGGCTTAAAAAAAAGCACACACTTTCTCATAGCATTGGCTGTTCAAGTGTGTAATGGATATTCTTAACTGCAGCAGGAAGGCATATACAGTAATTAAAATGCAGAGCAGAAGAATTAGTCAAATTTGGCACAAATGCCTGAGAAAGTGTCTGGTTTTGCTGTAGATGTAAATGAAGCGCTATCCAAAATTACTTTGAAAGGCTTTAATTACATCTGGTTTAATTTAGGATGTAAAATGAAGGATATTATTTTTTAATACAAATTTAATTCATGGTTAATCTGCAGATTGCAATATCCTTCCAGAAGGAATGATATGCTTAGAGTGGGATAATTGAAAACTTCCCTTTTGAGCTGTTTGTTAGTCTGTCACAAGGCACACTGTCCAGAACTGTGCCTTCTCTGGGTATGGGCAACTAGTGGGGGGTGGATGGTTAAAAAAAACCCACCCCAAGATTCTCCTGATTTGAATTGAAGTGCACTGTTATAGAAGCAGCTGTTCATACTGCAGATATGTGAACTACTCATCAAAATGTAATGTCTTCTCTGGTAGGCTTTCCACCCCCCCCCATGAAGTGCACACCGTAGGACTGGAGAGTAGTACTGTTTCAGACTGTTTTAAAGGTGACTGCTAGCAAATGAGAAAAATAGCATGTTTGAGCTAGTCCATCTTTTTTTTTTGCTATCAAACTTTTTCCAAATAAGAAAGGGACCTTGTGTATACATGCATGCTTTTATTTCACATATTCTGTAAAGTTTGACTGTGGGCATCGTGCACCAGCAAAGAGTGAGTTCAGAATGCTCCTGATGAGAGAGTGCAAGGTCCAGGAATGACTGAAGGTCTCACAAACCTGGCTGCTCCTAGAAAGGATTTTCAGTGCTCTCTGAAAAACTTAGAGCTGTTGTAAAAATCATAGAATCAGCCAGGTTGGAAGAGACCTCCAAGATCATCCAGTCCAACCTAGCACCCAGCCCTAGCCAATCAACTAGACCATGGCACTAAGTGCCTCATCCAGGCTTTTCTTGAACACCTCCAGGGATGATGACTCCACCACCTCCCTGGGCAGCCCATTCCAATGGCAAATCACTCTCTCTGTGAAGAACTTCCTCCTAACATCCAGCCTATATCTCCCCTGGCACAACTTGAGGCTGTATCCCCTTGTGCTGTTGTTGGTTGCCTGGCATCATCAGTTTGAATAATCTGGAATTTAAGGATTTGGGAAGATTATCTGAATAAATTTTGAATGCTGCTGACTACTATATTGGGTGAGCTGTGAAATAAATACTGAGTTGAGCAAGGGTAGCAAGAAGAAAAAATCATCTCTATTGTCCTCCCACTCAGGAAGAAGGGAGGCAACCGGGAGCTGCTGCTCAATGAGCCTTGGTTTTAGTCCTCCTGTAACATACAACATTGAATCAAGTATTAGCTTTAAAAATAAAAACTGTCTCTATCTGAATAACAGAAACACAAGTTACTAGCTATGTGTCTGGGTTACAGATTCTTGGATCTTAAATAGTTCAGTTGTATAAATGCAAAAATTAGGCCAGAAAAACTGCAAGGCCCGATTTTTGGGGGCAAAATTACAGAACTGATAGTAGGAGGAAACAGCAGTTCATGTAACATGACTTGATTTTGGAGGAGTAACAAGTATTATTTTCTCGTGAAATTTTCCTTCAGATATCAATTGACTACTCTCAAAAGCTGACTGTGAAAGCAGACCCCTACTGAAATTGGAAACTGGCAAGAATAGAAAGTAAAAAACTCTCTTAAACCCAGAAACAGATGGCTGTAACACTATACGAGTTTAAGGAGTGTTGTCAAGTGAGCACTTTAGTGCTTTTCCCATTTTACTTTAATAGATATAAATGTAGGGATGTGGCATACAGAGACATAGTGAGAAACTCTACAGGCACTCTTACACTTCATTGTGTTTTCTCCTGCACGCAGGAATAATCAGCTCTTTACAAACAGTTTATCCTCTTCATGTGAGTAGAGTCTGAGGCTATATGTTTTTAGCAGGGTGGTGATTTTTGTCAGAGGATTGGTTGCACAATTGATTTCAGAATCATGTCTGAGAAGAATGTGGTCAATTTTATGTGTCTGCATGTTAGGACCATTGCTTTTTAAGTCTCTCCAGCAAAACTTTGATTGATCAGTGGTGTGGTACTGGAAATACTTAATGTAAAAACTCTTCTCCACAAATAAGACACTTGAGAAAGCAGGGTTTCTCCTGTAATTACTTCATGTGACTTCTGAGCTAAGTGCTTAAATATGTAAGAAAACTCCCAACAAATACCAGGAGACTTCTGAAAACATCCTGAGCATGTGGTAGTGCTGTCCCTTGATATGTCTTTGTTCCTACTCTAACAGATACATCATGGGATGAAAGTGGTAAGGATGAATTTGCCTTGCACCTTCTCGATACATTAGTAGCTGTGGGCAGCATCACTGTGATGGTAGGCAATCTTTACTTTGCTTGTTCTTCAAAGCATTACAAGTACAGTCACCTTACTGATAGATACTGCCTGCCATAGTTGCCAAAACCTGGTTGCTTTGGTGGTGTTTTTTCTGATGCCTTTGCTTTGTGGACCACATGAGAGAAGCTTACTGTCATTTTCAGGCAAAGCTGAGACACTGCCATGCTAAGGGAAGAATTGAGAGTATTGAGTGGGTTTATTGGTGATCCTATCCCTCATTTTCTCAAGTAATATGGTCAATTTATTCTGCAGACCTTGATTAATTATGAAAATAAGGAAATACTGGATGCATTTTTCAGATTTTCTGTTGTGTCTTAAAAACTTTGGGTTAGCTTTTATTAGCTGATGGTAGAGATTTAAAAACCTGGAATCCTCAAAGACTTGAGAAGGTGCTATTTCAGAAGGATAGACAGTGATGGTGGAAAACCAAGTTAGAATAATTCTTTCTGGCTGAGAAGCACAATTTTGGCTTAAAGCTAATTGCTGCATTTAATAGCAATGAAAGGGCCATATACACTTGCCTTATTTTAATGTCTAAATTCGGCTGTAGCCTTAGACCAGTCCCTGGAAACTCAATGCCATTTTCATACTACTACACTTTCAGACAGGAGCCTCAGTAAGGCACAGCCTGAAGTAGAGAATAACCATCACTTTAAAGACAATTCCCTATAAAAGCTTACAAACAAAACCTATCCTGTATTTGAAAGTAGCTGAAAAAAAGTTTCCTGAAGAAGAGTAAAGGAAATCAATCAAGACTGTAACCCTGGTAGTGGCCCTGGTGCATTCTTCTGTGGGCACCTGGATAGCATGCACTGGTGCATGTGGCCTCTTCCTGCAAGATATTTACTCTTCCCTCCATCTTCAACTCTCACCCCATATATACTCTTCTAGAACAACACAGGAAGTATGGAAGTATACTCTTTTGTCTATGGAGAAATCTACTGCATAATTTTTGGGAAAGTGGGCATTACTTCATTTTTTTTGACCTCCCTTGTTTCTTCATTCACTGCTTCCATCAGTTTTGCAGCAGAGGATGGGGAACGGGATGTCCCAAGGCTTGACTATATTTGAACAAGTATGCAGTTAAATGCATTTGAATAGGTGAAAAGCTTAATAAAGTATTTGCCTACTCAGACGTTGTTTATTCTTACTGGAGTAGAACGTATATGTGCAAATGGAAGACCAGGATCCGTTTTGCTGTGTACTGTATATGAAACAAAACCACAGGCCATGGCCAAATGAGCCTAAACTTTCACTTGTCAGATACAGTATGTCACTGGGTGATATATTCAGCTTCCTTTTTGTAATAGCATATATTATGAATTTCCTGCATCCTTCTTACTAAAAGAACCCACAGAACTTAAAAAACCATCACAGGATAGAATAGAATATCACAAATGATCTCTTCCCCCTCCTTCCCCATTACCTTGAAAGGGCGATCTGCTATTGCTGTGAAAGTCTGATAAGAAATACAGGATAATCTGCTGCAAAATCATAGTGTTTATTATTAAATGCAACTGAAGAAGAGTCTTTAAACTTGAAGTTTTCATTGCAGTATTTTATCTTTACTTATTTTTTGTGTTATCACCTGCTATACACATACCTCAAGCAAGGCTTTTATTAGCACAAGCAAGCAGCTTCACAATGATTATCAGCTGTGCCTTATGTTTCTTCTTAGGCTGACTGTTGTACATGTTCATTTAAAAAATCACAATCTCTTATGTCAATAGTGTGTGTTTGTTATGGGTTGGATTTGGACCCCAACAAATTGAAATTTACCCCCTACAGTAAATTACCAAGCAAACTCAGAACTTGGAAGCGAAATGAAAGCTACATTTACAAAAGTTAAAATATAGAAATATATTTTGTGCACATTAATTGCATTTTATACCTACATAAATTTACAAATCAGAAACAATATAAAGATCCCCCTGTACTGATTCACGTATCCCTGGACAAGAGAAAACCAAATAGCTCTCTTCCCCTCCATCCCCTTACAAGGGAAAAGAGAGAAAACAAAGAGAAAATTCCTCTGCTACTTAGCCATAAGAAGAATCTCACAAAGGTTAGCAAAGGCACCAGCCAGAACAAAGAAGAGAAAAAGGAGGCAAAAACACTGTGCAGCAAATTCTGTCCCAAGTCCAAAGGAATGATATAGACCTATCTATTATTGTTCTTCTGTATCCAATCCCTTACTTTATTTACCTTTTACTCAAAGACTTCCAGAAAGCTCCTATTCTTGATTCTAATTAAGAACTAGGCTAGAGTAACAGCTTCAAACCATCACAGTGTTGCAGAAGCATTTGTTTAGAACATTTCCTGAGCACCCAAGACATGCTGAGGTAGTCTCACCTGAATTTATAATTTCTCAACTATCAGGATTTTTTGTTAATGAAAAAGAAGTTGGTGCTGCTACCAAAGCTGAGAACAGCTTGTTGATGAGGCCACATCTGTGCCTCCCAGTTCAAGAAGGACAGGAAGCTTCTTGAGAGAGTCCAGTGCAGAGCCACAAAAGTGATTAAGGAAGTTGAACATCTTCTTTATGAGGAGAGACTAAGGGAGCTGGGGCTTCTTAGCTCAGAGAGGAGACTAAGGGGTGACTTGATTAATGGTTATTAATACGTAAGGAGTGAGTGCCGGGAGGCTAGAGCCAGGCTCTTCTTGGTGATGCCCAGTGACAGGACAAGGGGCTATGGGTGGAAGTTGAGGCATAGGAGATTCCATGTGAACCTGAGGAAGAATTTTTTCACTGTGAGGGGGACAGAGCACTGGAACCAGCTTCCCAGGGAGGTTGTGAAGTCTCCTTCTCTGGAGATAGTCAAGAACCATCTGGATGCATTCCACTGTGATCTGCTCTAGGTGATCCTCCTCTGGCATGGGGCCTGGACCAGATGATCTTTTGAGGTCCCTTCCAGCCCCTGACATTCTATTATTCTATGATCTTTTAGACCACACATGATAAAGAGAAAGAAATCTGAAATAAAAATTACTAATAGAACAAATACCCAAAATGTAGTTACAATACCTGTTGAGGATCCTATTTTAGTTCCATTTTGTTTGTGATGTGTCATTATTTTGCCTTAGTGCACTATCTTAGGGGTGGTCTGCACATCTGAATAGGTGAAAATCTTCTTTATGTAAGCCAGCACAGCTCGTTCTTGTCCATTGCTCCTGCCTGAATCCAATCATAGAACTTGTCTCATTTCTTTTGCACTAAATGCCACCAAATGCAAAGGTGGCAGGGGTGATCTTGAGCATCAGGTACTTCTGTAGCTAGAGGAGGTAAAAAATTGTGGGTTGTGTGATACAAAGGAGAGCTGAATATCTGCATCTAATGTCCCTGAAAGTGCAGGGATCTCCTGCACTGTTGATGCCCTGGAGTGATGTTCAGGGGTGGTCTCCTCTACCTGCTGCTTTCCTGCATTTTGTGTATGCCTCGTGTCAGCTCAGGCTCACAGGCAGTTAAACTCAAGTGACTGAAGTGGTTAACTCCTGATGTTGATAGCTCTTCCTCTTTTCTGGAGAGACTTCCTTTTCAGCTGGAAACCTGCCCCTGTGGGTGGCTCAGCACAGCAAACCCAAACCAGTATGTTCATGTTCAGAGCAGCCTTTCACTCAGGATAACCCAGCCTGCTGCTGCGTGGGCAGTGCTCAAAGTGAGGATGAGCTGTGTTGAGGGAATGACCATGGTGTTCTTCTGCAGTGCTACAGCCTGGCTTCAGCTGTGACTGCCTTCAGCATGTCCTCACAGGAATACAATGTTGAGAAACTTGTTAGTTGTCCTGAAAGAAGAGAACACAAACAAAATACAGCTGCACCACATGTTTCGAAAGTTAGGGACATCCTTGTGCTATACAAGTACAATATAGCATATACAATAGAAATTATACAATAGACATTGTGTGCTATTTCTAAGGCTTTTTGTGAAGACTCTCAGAAAGTACTGGTTTAGGGATGGGCAGACAGGTTTGGCTGAAATAAGTAATCCATGCTTTTTCACATTTTTTGAACTGACTGAGATATATGGGTTTGGGAGTTGTTGTCTTTGAATAGTCAGGAAGAGACAGGCACTGAAGTGCTTCAGCATTTGCCTTTGATGTCTTTTACATATTAAATGGAAGTCTTGAACCTGATAGCTGGCACTAGTTTTCTTGTGCAGACAGAATAACTTCAGACTGCTCTCCTGGTTTTCTTTAGAAAGATTTGTAAACTTTAGAATTGCTTGTTTGGTTACAGAATAGGTTGCTTTCCATCAGTTATTACCATTCAGAAATGGATCATAAACACAAAGCATGCTTTTGGAATCAGCATTTGATACACTGGTTAATACAGCGAGTTTCTTATTTGTGTTTTCAGTGTCAGAAAATAACTGGTTAAACTTTAATATTTTTAGCTTTTTATAGAAGAAAGAATGTAGGTTATAGTAATAATTTGATAGGTTGAGCAGCTAAGGTGATTTAAAGTGCTGTTAAGTAAAAAAAAGGCATTAAGAAATGGAAAGAAGTTGAAAAAAAAAAAGGATTTATCTTTCCCTTATAACATTCATTAGGTTGTGTTTAGGTTTTCTTTAATTTGGGAATCTCTTTCCTTCTCTATCTATACATGAAAAGTATTTAATTGCTGGGATGAAGCATAATTTCTATGAAATTATCCTCTCTGGCTATAAAGTTACATTCTGGCTTTGTTCCACTTCCATTTTCTCAACTGTTGAGTCTGAGTACAGACAAATACAGGCGAGACACGCAGCCTTTACTTGCTGTAACTCTGTCAGTGCAGGTTGCTTGCTTATTCCCTATTTATCTGTTCATTTCTCTTAGCCCTCATTAATCCGTCAGCATGACACAATCCTTCCAGTGAGGTTATGCCAAATGTTACAGTAGCACACCAGCAGAAACCTGTGTGCCATTTATTTTTCCAGAGATTAAATAAGACTGTTCTCCTGTCATCTAATATTTATGCCCAGTAGTCAAAAGTCACTAATGTTTTGGGTTTTCTTCTAAGAGGAAATAGCATAGTCATTCAACAGCATCGCTGAAAACTTGGTTCAGGCTTTACATATTTAATGCCTGGCCCTCCACTCTGCAGCACCTGGCTTCAAAGCAGAAGGGTAATGGTGGAGAGAGCATGGGATAAGCCCTGCTGTGAGGGATAGCTCAGCACACAGGACTCCAGCGGTATTTAAGCTTGAGCTTCAGAGCTGCTCAAGAATTGCTGGTGCTTAAGGCTGTTTGGCCTGGCAGGCTGTCAGAGCTGTTAACTTCAGAATAACATATCCTTAAAGAGGATGCAGTGGCTGGGGAGGAGGTGAAGGAAGGAGCATTTTTCTTTAAATAATGCCTCATTGACTTAGGGAAAGAGAAGAGGCTTCCACTTGAAGTTTGGGGCTGCCATAATTCCGAGTGATACATAAAAATAGCTGAGAATGTGGAGTGCCCCCAACAACTTCATGATCCAGTTTTGGATTCTTGAAGCTTTCAAAGTCTTGCAATTCTGCAGATGAAGCTTGTTTTGTGCAGGCCATTGTAACTGTATCCTCAAATTGGCCTGAATCCCTTCAGATAACTTCTTTCCTCCCTCCTAAATCTAATGTATGTGTTGTTCTCTTGTTCATATGCTGTTTATGACAAGCAAACCAAACCCACTTTCCCTTCCTACAGTGTTTAAATTATCATTATGCTTACCTGTAAGCATCTGGAGCTTCAGTTTCATGTGCTGCATTTTTTGTGAGCATATGCTCACAAAATGATTCATGCAGAGTGTTTTGATTATTTGTGAATCTGTTGACCCTAGCATCATTTAAATGGCCATTTTGGAAGGCTGTGGCATATATTAGCACATCTGAAATACAAGCAGTGTTTTTGCAATTGAAACAGATCAAAAAAAAGTCCTTTATTAATTTCAGGACTTAGCCAAAAACAAGCAGCTGTTTGACTTCAGCTGAAAGTGTGAAATGTTTTGGTCACATCTTTCCCAGCATTGACAGACTTTTTGGACTTTTGCCAGAGAAACAGCACAATTGAACCTATGAAGGATACGATGAAAAAACAACCCAGCAAAACAAACACCAGTAGCAGGCTTTTATGAGCCTGATTCCTTGTTGTTTATGCTGTCTGTCCTCTCCTTCTATTAATTCTTTTCCCCAAGCATCGAATTTGTGTTGTTTGTACTAAAAATTACTTTTTCTTCCTTATCTTTTGCAGTTTTTTGGTTTTGTCTGTTTGTTGTTGTTCTCTTGTGCACTTTTCCTGTTCTTTCATTAATGTGGCTTTTCTTTCTACCTGCTGCTTAGAGCTACAAATTAATTTCTCTCTTAAAATTCATTTTTCTTGTAGTGGTTTCCACTTTCCTGCTATTTCTTACATTCTTCAAGTGTTTATTAGTTTCTTGTGTTTCCCTGCACCTGTGCCTTGGTTAGGTCTTCTGTTTTCCTGTACTCTTACAAAATGGTCATCATGCTGAGAAAATTCCACACTCACCCAACCACCTCCCTTCCCCCCCAAGAAAAACCCCCAAACTAACAATCCCCCAAGAAAACCCCCAAACTAACAATCTCATATAACAAAAAACTAAAACTGCAAAACAAATGAAAACCAACCAAAATAAAAATCAATGCACAACAACAACAACAATCACACCACCACCAACCCCCCCAAACAAACCACCAAAAGAACCCCAACAAAAATCCCAAACCAACCAAACAGAACCCCCCCCACTGAACAAACAAAACCCCCAACCCTCCCCACCCTGCAGGCTGGAACATAAAGCAGAAGCCCAACAACAATAGTCTCAAACCCGGGGCACCCTATTCACATTATTGACAAAGTGGGAATGGCTACACATATGTAAAGCCTTTGACTTCCAGCCTAAGTGAATACAGTTACAAAAGTCCTTTTGGTCAGGCTCCCAAATGTACAAAATCTTAAGCTTCTAGGAAGAGGTTAACAGGGGAGAATCGATATATTAGAGGAGTGTCACCTGTGCTGCTAGCTATAGCTGTTACTGTGTCAGCATTTCCATTATAAATTTTTGCTTTCAAGGGTTTATAACTCTGCTTTTAAAATTCCTTGCAGACTGAAACTTGGCATACAAGGACTAAGCCTGGAGCAAACTTCTTTTCCCCCTTTAAAATAACGTTTTAGCCAAAGGCATGCAATGAAAACCATTAGACTAATGATTAGAAAGGCAGCATTATTGCAACCAAGAAACTACCTAATTTGCTTATCTTAGTCTTCATTGTGGACTTACAGTTTAGGTATTTTGGAACAAGAGATTGTGTTGGACTACTTAAAAAACCCAAACAACCCACTGCTTTGATAACACTTTAATGATATCACTTGGAGTGGATTTCACTGGACCTTTTGTTGCACAGCTCTACCACTACAAAATAAATGCCTTTAAACATTTTGTACATTAAACCAACTGAATGTAGAGCATTGCATGCCTTAAGAAAAATAAAAGACTGTTGTACATCAATCAGGAGGCTAAATGATTGAGTGGAGGTTGCTGAATGCTTCAGATGTATTCTAGTGGGACCTAGAAGGATGGGGACACTCATGGATGAGCTGCAGGAGCTCTGTCTGCTGTCCCTGAAGAAATGTTTTCAGCTGGTGACCTGTACTAGATGTCCTGCTTTGCTCATCTGTCATTGCTGGGGAGATGCCTTACTTCTGGGGTGATGAAGTTGAGACAAGCAGGATCCTGTTCTTAACGAGGTAATTTAGGTCATCCAGCAATCACCTGATGTGGGGCAAATTTCTCCTGTCTAATTGCTGGTGGGCAAGTATCCACACTGCCTGCTGTCAGAGCACTTGGGATTAATTGGCACCTTTTCTTGTCATCCGTGCAGGGAAACCTTAATGGGAAGATAAGCCTTTCCTCCTTCTAAAAGTAGAACAGCAGAATTCAGGCTGCTGCAGTGTTTGGGAGTTAGCAGCATAGCTGTTCTTGAGTAAGCCTCTCTCTGTGTAGCATATCTTGCATACCTCACCCAATCTGCTGCCACATGCGAAGTAAAAAAACTCAAATGGGGGTTGGGCTGGATGGACCTCAGGGGTCCCTTCCAACCCATACTATTTTGTGACTTCATGAACAGAAAAGGTGTTGGGAAGAAAAGATGTTAGTATTATTTGTTTTGAAGAACAAAGTAGGTGTTTTGATCTGTCACCATAATTTACCTTTAAAGAGGTACTAAATAATTCTAAATCTTGGAATTTCGAGGATCACATAACTGTTGATTAACATAGAAGAACATTAACTTGAATGGAAGCAGGGAGGTAAACTAGCCAGCAGAATTGCCAGTGCTTCCTCTTACAGGGGTGAATTCAGGACCTAACATGTAACAGCAAGTTTTTTGTTTTAAGTCTGTTGAAGATTACTTTCTCTTAAGAGAATGAACCGTATTAGAGATGTGTCTGTCAATGGTTTGTTATCTGACATTTTAGAGGTTTGGGTTGTTTTTTCTTGGTGGAGAGGGGCTTATAGAATGAAAGGCTAGTATTTGTTATATCAGAAACCAGCAGCTGTGGGAATGCTGATCACAGCAAACCAGCAGCGCCAGCCACTGCATCATCTACTCCCCCACCACCAGGCTGAAGGCAGGATGAGTAAGTGTGCTGGTTGGCAAGTGTCTCCGGGTGGCAGGGAGTGACGGGCAGGTTTGGTGCATCTGGCCCTGTTGATGTGAGCCTCAGAGGGAATGATCAGGGGTTTCCCTTCAGACGTTTTCTTCCTCTTCCAAAGCACCTGCCCAGTAACACAGTACCCAAAAGCTGACAGCATTATCTCACTGCTATGTGCTCATCCTGGTGAAGTGTCGCATGAGGAGGGCGTGAGTGTCACCCGTTGCTGGCAGTGCAATGCCATAGCACATGTGTGCTGCTGAATTTTTGGCATGGCAGAGAGGTTCTGGCTGCTGGCCTGCTCCCAGGGGTGCTTGCCAGCACTTGTGCAGTAGCTGCCCTTCAGGGAGCAGTTTTGCATAAACAGCTGGATAAATTGCTCTCCCCATCCCCCTTGAATGCTGATACTGTAACACATGCCCTCAAACTGGCCTAGCTAATATTAGAAAATGATTGGATAAAAGGATGAGAAGATTTATTAATGCTTTTAAATGACCTCAGACATATTTTTCTAGGACTGGGAATAGCCTTTCTACCTCTCATTCCTTTCTGAGTTTGAGTGGGTGTTTATGATATAACCCAGAATTTCTTTCGTGCAGTCTTGCCCTTCTTTCTCCTGCAATACCTCAAGCATATGAGGCTACAATCACTTCTCTGTTGCTGTATTGGTGTCTTTCTGCTGTGTGTGTGCATGTGAGAAGGGGAGAAAGCAGACTTACCAGCAGAATCTTTTTTTACCACATGATTTAAGTTAGAGGTATTTCCAGTAAAAAAAAAGAAAATTAAAAGCAGGTTCTGATAATTACAGAAGATCTGAACTTCGGCTCTGGTAGTGTAATTTAAAGTCATAATGACTGTGGGCTTTCATTCTTTCCAGTGTCAGAGGAGCTGCCCAGCCTTATGTCCACTCTTCCTCTCACTCCAGAAGGCTTGTTCAGGAAATGGCAAAATGCACAAAAAGAGTCTTTGTCATTGACAAAAAGTTTGCTATTGTGCAGTTAAAGTACAGCTGTTCCATATTTCCTTACTTAAATTTGGACCCTTCCTGAGGTTTCAGTCCTCTAATTATTCTGCCCAGGTCACTGGCCTCTGATGCCTATATTTAGTATATTACAAACATTTTCTGGTAATTTGAAGACCCAGAGTCTTTCTGTAAAACTCTGCTCCACTAGATATTAACTGCTGGTTTTCTGTTGGGGAAAATAATATGAAACGTGGAAACTGGAGGGGTTTGCAGAGAAGTTTGAATGTGTAATCTCCATCACTGTTTCCATGTTTCTGTAGGTTCTGAGAACTGTAGAACTCACTTAAAAAAAAATGAGAGCCAGAGTGCCTCCCTCCCTAATCAGGAAAGCAATGCTCTCTTTAGTGGAAGTTGTATTTTCAAATGGCTGTAATGATTATGTTAGCTAAAACATCTGAGTTTCAACTAGTTAAGTTTATTTCATCCTTAGGTGATGGTAGTTCACATTTCTAGTCTTAACATACTGGATACATCTACGATTTGTAAATGCTTCAGCAACGCTTCCAGAAGAGGCATAAATGGAAGGGACAAGGGCAAGACTGTGGCTTTCTGGTGGAAGTTGTTCTGATCGGTAAGGCAGGGAATAAAAAGTATGTTTAGTTATTTATCCTCTTTCTAAGGTGTCACCTTCCTGGTTTTCTCTGAGTTTTAACTACAGTGTTCTTGTTACTCATGTTCGCATAGTGCTGTTTGCAGGTCACTTAAGCATAAGGAAGTTCTGGACTGGGACATGTAATGCTATGTAAGGGATGTTGTGAGATTTTATGTACCAATGGTCATAAAGTAGTATAAAATATGGATAATTATAATATGTGGAGGTAAAGGACATTGGCCTTGGATTTTAAGATGGTTTTAGCTGTCAGTGCATATTGAATGCAATTCTGGCCACTAAAAATATTGTGGATGACTGCTGGTCAGTAGTAATCAATAACAAGATTTTAGATTTTTAGATGCTGAGGACAAGACTAGGCAGAGAAACACTGAGAGTGTGGTGACTATAGTATCTCTGGATGACATCCTCTAATTGATCTCATAAATTACCTTGATTGCTCAGGTTTACCTTGTTGCTAATGCATCCCCCTGGTGCCTCCTGAGAAAGTAGCTGTATCCTTTGGAAGCAGAGCCTATGACAAAAAGCAGGTCTATACTGTCTTTCAGTGTGCTTTTAGAAACAAATTCCCTTCTTCCAGCAAATTTCCATGCTGTGTCAGATACTTAAAAATCTCCCTCATGGGGTTTAGGCTGTAATTGTCTCCCTACCAGACGATATGCATATTTCCTCCCACTCCCACCTTCCCCACAGCTGCTTCTGCAAATGTATTCCTATTTACTTCATAATATTCTTTGTGGTGCTGAGTGGCCATCTGAGTTGCAGATACAGTTTCTGTACTATTATCCATGAATAGTTCCCACAATGGGTACACAGAGAAAGCCTGGCAAGAGGCTGGATTTTCCTTTCCTGCAGCAATAAAGCTATCTTGATGGGCTATAATGCAGGCTTCTGGACTAGCAGAGCATGTCTTGGAGGAAAAAAGACAAACCCATCTTTAACACTTTTGTATGTGTGTGTGTATATATATATATATGTATATAAACAATGTTATTCAGCTGTATTTGATTATGGTGCTATTTACATGTGATGAATATATGTATTATAGCTGGGGAATAGACATAGCTGTGCAAAAAGTACTTAAATGGCAGAGCCAGCTCATCAGGCTTTAGCTCTGAGCAACTCAGTGCAAGTAAAATGATCTGGATTTTATTAAGTGGCAATGGCCAATAAAAGCTGTGGGTTTGCATTCTGTGCTCTGCCTTTTAATTCAGCTCATTATATTTGTATGCACCCCCTGATCCTTTGAGCCATGGTAATTTTAAGGTGGTGCATAACCAGAATGCGTTTACATGGATTTTGCATGAGCAGTGAACTGATATGTTTCAGAGTACCTGTGGGATTCATATTTGAAGTTAGCTTTTTTCCTTTGAAAATTTAATCAGTCTATTAATAAAAACGAGATATCAGTGTGAGAAGTGCCAGTTCACCTCAAAGCCAGTGTGCTTAACTTGCCCTTATGTTTGCTGGCTGCCAAGGAGGCTGCATCAGGAAGAGTGAAGGTTTGTAAGTTGAAAAAGGAGGCTGTGATGAGGCTTGTGTAGACCTGCTGTTTGTATGGGTGTCTGTGCACATGTCTTCACACAGACACACACACGTATATGCCTTAGAGCAGTCAGTCCATGGGTTAATGCGTGTTTATCATAGAATGGTTTGGCTTGGAAGGGACCTTAAAGATCATTTAGACCCCTGCCGTGGACAGGGACACCTTCTACTAGACCAGGTTCAAGCCTTGTCCAAACCGGCCTTGAACACTGTCAGGGAGGGGGCATCCACAGCTTCCCCAGGCAATCTGTTCCAATGTCTCACCACCTTCACTGTAAAGAATTTCTTCCTAATATCCAGTCTAAATCCACCCTCTTCTAGCTTAAAGCCATTACCCCTTGTCCTATCACTACAAGCCCATGTAAAAAGTCCATCCCCATGTTTCTTGTAAGCCTTCAGGTACTGGAAAGCTGCTCTGAGGTCTCCCTGAAGCCTTCTCTTCTCCAGGCTGAATAGCCCCAACTCTTGCAGCTTGTCCCCACAGGTGAAGTGCTCCAGCCTTCTGATAGTATTCACGGCCCTATTCTGGATCTGCTCCAACAGTTCCATGGCCTGGTGCTGGGGCCCCCAGAACTGAACACAGTATCCCAGGTGGGGGTCTCATGAGCACTGAGTACTGGGAGAGAATCACGTCCCTCATCCATTTTCATGCAGCCCATAATATGGGTGGCCTTTTGGGAGGCAAACAGACATTGCTGGCTCAGGTTGAAATTTGTGTCAACTGATGCCCCCAGGTCCTCAAAACTACTTTCAGACCATTCTTTGCCCTGCTTATATTTGTACTTGGTATTGCCCCAGCCCAGGTGCAGGATCTTGCACTTGACCTTGTTGAACTTCATGAGGTTGGCATGGGCCCACTTCTCAAGCCTGTCCAAGTTTCTTTGGATAAAACATCTTCCCTCTGTCAATAGGGTCACACAGCTTGGTGTCCTATGCAAACTTGCTGAGGGTGCACTCAATGCCACTGTCCATATTGCTGACAAAGATGTTAAAAAGCTCTGGTCCCAGTACTGACCCCTGAGGGATGCCACCTGTGACTGGTCTCTTGCACTTAAGGGAATAGATAGTGTCAGATTTGCTTTGATTTTGCTTGGTGCCATGCCATTCTTTTGTTTAGAAATGAATGCTGCTGTTTGTCAGTGAGGGAAAGCCTCCACATCACCCCTGCATTGCTGCTGGCTTTGCCAAAGCAGCAAGCTGCCAAAGGACCAACCTTCAGCGACACGCAGCTTAGGTTTGTGTAGGCTATGGCAGTTACAGATGTGCAGGTCACAGGCCCAGCTGTGAAAGCCTGTGTGCTAGTGTGAGGAGCTGTGACCTTTTGTGGTCTTCCCAAACTGTTCACGCCTCCAGCCTGGGATTGTGTTTCACGCCAGTGTGCAGTTAAGTTTCACAGTTTACCTTGAAAAAAAAAACAACTCTTCTCCCCCCAGAGATGATGTCATAGGAGACAGTGATGTTGGAGGAAGAACAGTACTTCACTTGTTCAGATAGTTTAAAATATCTTGGATGGAAATAACAGTTGCATTCATTTTTTCAGTCACAACAAAAGCCTTGATCCTTATGTGCTTTTTCCGCTTGGTTCTGCATCATCGAGCCGAGGAAGAGCCAAAGCTGAAGCTCTGGGCTGCCTACAGGTTTTCAGGAAGTGATGACATGTAGCTCCAGCCACTCTTCCCTCCTGCCTCCCTCCACTCCCACCTTCTTTCCACATATTGTTTCTGGATTTGCCACAGAACATGCTGAGATGAGAGGCTGCTGGTTTTCTGCTCTTTTGGGCTTTTTTTGTTGAGTCTGATGCTGAATGGAAGCAGCTGCTTTATTTAGAATATCATAGGGAAGAAAAAATACAGCTTAGGGTTCACACCCTCCTGGTGTTTATCCATAAATATGAAATGGTGCAAGAACATCAGATACATATGGAGCACTGTGATTGGCTGCTGCTGATGTCATACTGATGTCATTCTACCCAGTAAATGAATAGATCAGTTTTCCTGATTTGCTTGTGTAAATTCCTTTGCTTAGCAGCACAGTTCTAGGGCGTTAATACACTTGCTAGGAGATGGCTTTTTCTTGATTCTTAGCAGTATTTTGTTTCACCATGCACAAATATGTGCACCTGTGCCCTCCTTATCTGCCTTTCCTTTTTTTTCCCCTTTTAACACTTGTATGTGACCAGTTGGCTTTTCTCTGAATTAAGAGCTAATGAAATAAGTGGGAGATGTAAGCTAGTTTTTAAGCCTTACATGCTTTGATTACAAGTTTAGGGAATAGGATCATTTATTTGGAAGCCTGGATAAATGTGGATGAGTGTAACTGGGTGTGGAAATAAAAGGTAGCTTTGAGGAAATCGTTAGGTTTCCATCCACCTGTTCCTCTTAAATCTAGGTCAATGTGTGAATAATAAAGTGTTTCTCTACCCAGAGCTGCTGTTTTGTAAGATTATCAATGCATTTCAAGGTTATTTTCTTAACATACCAGTAGTCCATGACAGTCAATATTTCTTTAGTGAAAATAAAATGCTAAGAAGTTATTGTCCTTAATAAAAGACAGGGGAAGGGCACAAAAAAGTCCCTTGGAGTTTGGAAATAGTGCGACTTTCTCACATTCTAAGGCTCTTGCTCTAATCTAGCAATAACATTGTGGGTTTTTTTCCTTTGAAGTTGGGAAATGTTGTTTCCAAACAAAGCCTTTAGAGTAGAATGAATTTACTTGTATAAATAGAAACATATTGGAAAATGGTTATTGCAATATTTTTCTTCCATTTCTTTTTAATAAAAAGTCCCGTTCTGTAATCCATCTCCCTCAAGTGACCAGAAGTGGCTCTTAAACTGATGAGGTAGCCCCTTGCATAGTTTTAGGAGATATATTTCCAAGGGGCTAAAGAAATCATTGCTATCTCAGCTCACTTGACTGCCCAGCAATATTTTGAATGCTTGGCTGATGCCTTAGAAACATGCTCAGTGCTAGGTCCCCTCTGTCTATATTCTGCTGAATTTCTAATGGCCAGTGATCAGAAATTTGTTGATCCAAAAGGAGGCCAAAAATGATTACAAAATGCAATGGCTTTTAGGGGGTATTTCTGAGCTCAGGCTAGATCTGTGTCGCTGACAGGCTGCAATTATGTGTGAGCAATAACCAGCATTGATCCAAACATACGTAGACATTCCATGCACAGATGTTTGCAGGCAGTGCCTTGGATAAGTCTAGCAAACTAAATCAATATTATTGCTTATCCTGTCCAGGCGGGAAGGCAGTGCTTTGCTGTTACTTCTGCTGCTTTTCTCTTTCTCCTCTTCCTCCTGCTGCTGTTTGATCTGCTGAAAGCTGTTTGAGACCAAGCAGGCAAGGCTATCACTCACTATCAGGACACTTAATCCAATGCAGGTGCAGTTTGAGCAACTAGAGAGGGCCTCAAGGTTATGCTGGCTGCAAAATGGGGCAGAGCTGGGTTCTTGCAGATGGCCCGGGTGGGAGGTGCGATGGTCAATAACGTTTCACATCTGGAGCTTCCATGCTCCTCTGTGCCATTTCCCCTCTTAATCTTCCCCCACTACCCCTTTATAACCTTTCACAAGGCTTCCCTACAGTAATTCTAGGGAGATGCAGAGGTGACTGTTGTTTTATGAGCAAGAAGTTAACTCAGACTTGTTTATAATTTTGATGTAAAAATGTAGGCAAAAGAAAGGAAAGTTTAGAGATGCAGACATCTTTCCTTTCATTGCTGTTGGTGGTCTGACATTCAAGCCAGTTATTTTATTTGCTTCCTCTCTCTACCCTGTGATTTTTTTTAACGCCTACTTAAAAAAAAAGGGCAAAAAAAGCAGGGTGTTGCCACTAGTTGAATCTGCTCCAAATCCAGCCCTTCCCCTTTTGAAGAGTTGGGTTTGCCAGATTTCTGCTCCTCATTCCAGGACTGTTGATCCACTCTTGCCCCATCCTTTTGTTAAAAGCTTGTTGTCTATTTTTTCGAGCTTGTTTTTATGTTTTTTTTTTTGTTTGTTTCCTTTTTTAAACAAAACAAAAAACAACACCACAAAACCAACTCTGAGAGGTCCTTTCTATTATGGTGTTGTTAAATTGCTATGTTTTCCTCCCCTGAAAAACACACCCAAGGCAGGCTTCACAGGGATATCTCAGGAGAAAAGACCTAAGAAAGAGAATTCAGAAAGTATCGGTAAGGGAAAAAAATGAGCACTGAATAAGGGATCCTTAAAACCCCTTAGGTTTTAACTTAATACAGGTCTTCAGGAAAGTTGGACAGGGTTTTTGGGGAGGATTTCTAACCTCAGAGTCATTACTGGTAAGAACTGCTGCTTCCCTTGTGGCTTCACGCTGGAGCATGGATTTCCACAATTATACTGTGAACAGGAGCACGAGTCTATATTTAGGATACAACACTTTGTGGTAAAAAGCTACAGATGGCATATGAGCACCCACTTATGAGCTAAAAATATACTTTGCAGCCCAGTTTCTTTGAATGAAGTCATGCTTGGGACTACAGTGCTTATGCATAGTTCTTTTTCCCTCCAAACTTCCCCCCTTCTATTATTATTATTGCATGTAAAAAGGCTTTATTTGGTGAAAAAATTCCTACTTGCATTTTCAGCATGTGGCTGCCTCCACAGTGGGCCATATGCAACTTGTACATCAATATAGGAAGGTTGCCCTGTGAATTTCTTTATGGCAGTTTTTTTTAGTTTACTTTCAGGATAAAGCTACCATTTTTTTCTTCTTAACCCTCAACCTTCTTGCATGGTAAAAAAGGAGGGAAAAAAATCCAATACTAAAAATCTCTACCACTGTAGTGTGGTGCTGTGAATTGTATGTGTTACTGGGAGTGGACGAGGGTAACTCTTACTGGGGCTGGCCAGTTTTAGTTTTCAAATGTTCCTCAGTTGGTGACAAAATTAAAACAAGTCCCAATGTCTTTCTTTTAAAGAGGAAGGAATATTGCCCAGGGAGGTGATGGAGTCACCGTCCTGGAGGTGTTCAAGAAAAGCCTGGATGAGGCACTTAGTGCCATGGTCTAGTTGACTGGCTAGGGCTGGGTGATAGGTTGGACTGGATGATCTTGGAGGTCTCTTCCAACCTGGTTGATTCTATTCTAGTCTATTTCCAGGGGCTTGGAGTATCATGTAAAATTCTGTGGAAGTTATTATATTTGCATTCCCCCCAGCATAGGGCTTTTTGAGCCTCTGCCATCCCTTCACATTGTTGTGTTGAGTGTTTCCTCAGTGAGGTTCAGGAGATAGTTACATCTTCCACAGGGGCAGGTAAGTCAAGGAAAGACTAAGATATAAATTAGCACTTAATACCAATAACATGGTAATTTAAGACAATGCTGCTGAGTGCTGTGCATTGATGTCTTGGAGGTGCAGTGTAAACATGTAGTGCATACATTGAACATTAAGTTTTAATATGTCATTGGATACTATTACCTTATTCTGGCAGATCCAGTTCTTCAGATACTTTTTTCCTCAAGAACACAGGAAAGCAATCTCTTATACACAGAACTCTTAGGATATTAAACGAGCTATCATATCTTTCTTGCTTCAAAGCATCCTCATTTAGATTCAGAAGGGGTATAACAGAATCTTTTAAAGCCTCCAATTTGAAAATGTTAGGATTAAAAAAGAAGAACCTCTGTTTGTTGATGCTCTTCATTCTTTCAGAGCTGCCGCCAGCAGCATCTATCCAACTTGATCACTCTTCAAGAAAAAGCTGCGAATGAAATGTCTGCAGGGTTTCCAAAATGAAGCTAGATTAAAGGAAGGTGTTTTTCCTTTCTCTCTCTCTCTCTCTCTCTCAGTGTTCTGCCTGGTCTTTGAAACACTTATTCTAGTGATAAGGACAGAATTATATAGCTCCTCATTGCTTACATAAATGCATTCAGCAACAAATTTTGGAAACTGGACTTCTGGTCTGTCAGTCTTCATTGCCTCTGTGTTTCATTTAAACTAAAGATTCTCATTTAACCTTGCTCTTCAGAAAGAGCAGAGGAGGAAAGCTTCTGTTTTCCACTAACTGGAGAAACAGGTGAAAAATACTATCAAAATATTGTGGCAGAGGACACACTCAGAGTTGTGTATGTGTATATCTAATACCTAATACCTTACATCTATACATGTATAGATTGAGGAGTTTTATTTGCTTGTTCGTTTGTTCATTTTTTAAGTTTAGAATGGAAGTTTCTGGACATACTTGAAGTATAGATTTTGGGTGGCACAGGCAGGTGCATTTACTCTGTGCTTTGCAAGGATGGGAGTGCAGACCTTTTTCTTATGCAGGCCTGGGGTTGGTTGCATGCAGGCCTGGCTCTCCTATGCAGAGCAAAAGTGAAATGAGAGTCTTACTCTGCAGCTACATTTGAAGTTCTTTGTGTACTGTATTTTGGAAATTCTTTGATTAGAAGAAAGCAGATTGGAAAGAAAGCATTCAGACTTTGAATGTGAATTAAATTTGTGAGGGGATATCTAGTGCTTCTCTCTGGCACTTAAATACATTGCAGCTCTTTAAAACCTTTAAGTATCCCTTCTGAGGCTCCAGGGATCTCTTGGTATGGCTGTTTCCAGCTCATCATTTACTGTGGTGCCAAGTTAACCTCAGGTACCTCATCTTGTTTGCTTAAATTGCACTTTGTTAATTTCTTTTCTGGATTCATATTCAAAGTGAGATGAAAATTCCCTGCCTCAGTCATTTTTTGGCAGCTGATCATCTTGTTTCAAGTGCTTCCATATTTCTGGAAGAGGTGCAGGTTTGTGGATGGTAAATTATGGGTATGTATTAGCAGAATACCTGCTTTGGAGAAGTGTACATTGCCATGTAGAAAAATAAACATGTTACGAAGTTCAGGTTGTAATTTAAGGTTTTGATAAGAAAAGGCATTGCAACTTAAATGCTCTTACAAGTCCATGTGAGCCAGCTTGCAGAACTGTATTGTTGTATGAACAAATTCAAAGCATCAATAGTATGAAGGGCTCTAAAATGCCCTTTAAAGTTGAAGTTAGATTTGAAATTTTGTAACTTCTTGGAGACTGTCAAAAACAATGGAAAAAAAAATCAATGTTCATCTCCTTCTTGAGCTGAGTTGACAAAGGAGTTTGAAATCCAGTGCCATCTGCTTTACTAGATCCTGCCTTAACATCAACAGACTGTGTCAATCTTGAAGCACTGCCTGATATATTTTTAGTTGCCACGGAACAATCCACTCTTGAATCCTTCTATCTGTATTTCCTGGGAAATACATTCTCATCCAAGGGAAAGGAAAACGTTACACATGGAATAAAACTACACTGAAAGGTAATAGATCTTTGAATCTTGTGGCATAATATTTTTGGGGGGATGTGATACTGTATCAAAAAGAAAATTAATTACGTGGTTATTTTTTTCCTAACACCTGGATCTCCTGCTGCTGCTACTTCTGCTGCTGGCTAGCTGTTGTTTTTCATAAATCACTCTGTAGGGGAAAAAAAAAAATTAAATCCAGTGAAATGATGGAAAAAAAAGGGAGTCATGGCTAAGAAGGAGGAAAGCAACGTCTAAATAATTAACTACCACCTGACACGTTCAGAATCTTCAGGAATTTCCATTTTTCTTGGCTTGCTTCCTTGGCTTACAACTTGGAAATGAAACCTGCCTAGGTATCCGGGCTTGAAAAATAATAATCTTAGCCTGTCTTCTGGATACCTTAAAAAAAACCAGGCAACCCAAACAAAGCCAACAAAAAACCCCTCAAAACCTCCCCTGCCAAAACAGTAAGTGAATTTTAACAGAAATGTCTCCAGTCATGTGCTTTATGATTTCATCTCTGACTTTAATGAAGGCCTTTTATCCACTCCAGGGACTTCCACTGATGCATGTAAATGAGGCCATTCAGTGAGATCTGTGATCAGAATATTTTCTTTCCATTATATTTTGATCTTGCCAACTCTTATTTTGGCATTTGGTTTGTACATGCAGATTCTGGGGAGATACCATTTATGGCACTTTTGGACAATAGTGGGGGATCAAAAAGAGTAAGAGGGATCTCATTCCAAACCAGATGCCTCTTTCAGCCACATTCATGAGCTGTCAAGTAAGAGGCAGCATTATTTTGTATATATTTTATTTTTGCCAAGTCAGAAGCCACAGAGTTTGTGAGCAGGAGTGCTGTTAGTTTTCACACCCATAATAATCCCTATTTACAAATCATCTTTTTGCTTGCTGTGTTACTTGACTCCTGAAAGTGCTGAAGAATCAAGGCTGAATGAAGTTACAACCCAAAACTTCTAATACTATGTTTATTTGCTCTGCTTGGGTTTTTCAGCAGACGCTAATTTGTTTACTACAATAGAAATAGTGCCTCTTAATATGTTTTTGCATCAGTGCTGACTGGGTGATTAGTTGCTCTTGTTTTCAAATGTCTTTCAAGGAAAGTAAATGCAATCACCGTGGATTGCAGCAGCTTTTCTAAGAGATTTCTCTGTTGTTGTGACATTTTCTGCAATTAGATGTATCATTTCACTTTGACCATCACCAAAGAACATAAAAGATTATCCTTGAATTTACCATGTGTGTGTTAGTCCCAGGAGAGTACCACCATAAATAACATGCATTTATTTCAGTGAGTTAAGTGTGCTGTTTGCTTGTATATAGAAAGTAAGTACTCACAAATGGCTTTTGTACTGGAGCATGGGAGCTTTTAAAGTTTACTACACTTGAGAGTGAGGAGGCAATGTTATGGTTGTCACTCCCTGCTGCTAGAATAAACACCTGGATTTATCAGAGCATTTGTTCTAATCAGCAGGAGATGTTTATCTATGAAAAAGTTCCCTTGTCTTGTGTATTGTCAAAGAATTATATATCTCTAGCATGTGTATAGGAAACACTGTTCTTTTCCATCCCTTGAGACAAGTGCCCTGTGCTTCACCCCCAGGTTCCTGTATTGGGATTATTCTGCGGTCATGTGGGAGACAAGTCAGTGAAAAGACAGCAGTTTGGTGATGTTTTTTTGTGCACTGACTTCTTCCCTTTCTGTCTTTAATTCTACATTAAATGTGTAACCTTATGCTAAACTGTGAAATTCTTCTCTCTGGCACGAAACACCATGTCTCCTTCATGATTACAATCTATTTCCTACCAATGGATGCTGTTTTATGGAGTTAGTTTTGCAGAAGTGTTGAGGGAATCAGATTCTTTAGAGCAAGGCCAGTATAAGATGATGCCAAGCATAGCTCAGATTTATTAATGTAATAGCTGTCTTCATAAATCATGTATTAGGTGTGATTAGAAGAAACTAAGCTAGTAAAATCTAATATATTACATTTCTATTTGCAGTCGTTGCAATTATACATTAGTTTCATTAATCATAAACTGACAGCTTTTATTTTTTGATGAGAAAGCCCTTCATCCTAAATCCTACAGCTTTCTGCTTTTCTTGTCCTTCTAGTAAGAGATCCCCAACCATTACTTAAAATTGTCTGGAAATGTGTGTCACCTTCCTGCCTGCTCTCTTTACTCTTCACACTTTGCCTTCCCTCCTACAACATTGCCGATAAGATCCCCCCAGAGTTGTCTTTTATCCAGGCTGAACATCTCTGTTGCTCTCTCCTCAACTGACAGAAGTGTCTAGTTGTGGCCATTTGAGCTATATTTCTAGCTCAGACATAAAAAAATTTGGAACAGAGAAACTTGGAAGTGGAAGCATATAGGAGTCTTTGATTGGAGAGGTGAACATTCCAGGGACAGGCCATAAAATGGCAACTATGGATAAATTAATATAATATCATTGGAGCATCAAAAGCAGGCAGAGGACAGGGACCAGGAAGATAGCAGCCACATTGGGACTTTTCTTGTCAACATTTCCCTTGAATTTCAGGAGACTCCTGTAACCCCACCCTAGTCATTCTCTAATCTGCTGGGATCCCTCTGAAATCCATTTTCCAGGGTTGTTTGCTCCATCACCTTTCCAGGAATTGGAGTGAGGGCTGACTAACCTGTAGTTGCAAATTGCCCCTCTTTCTTGCCCTTATTGAATTGACAAATGCATTCTTCTGGTCCTTGAGAACCTCTCCTAGTCATCATGATCTATCATAGGTTATCAAGAAGGGCCTCAAAATAACAACCTCCTTCAGCACTTTTGGGTACAAACCTCAAGGGCTTAGATATGTAGAGTTTAAATCTGTTCTTAACTTGATCCTTCTTTACCAACACTAACTCCTTTCTCACTGGTTTCAGGGGACTAGTATTTCTGCAGGCAAATCATAAGAGCAAAGTCAGGGAGTCTCTATCCCTCGTAGCATATTAAGTGGTGTGTGAACATGGTGTTTAGGGACGTGGTTTAGTGTTGACCCTTCAGTACTGGGTTGAGGGTTGGACTGGATGATCTTTGAGGTCTCTTTCATTTAGATGATTCTGTACATTAGACTTATCTATGTCCTTTGTCACCAGATCCCCATGCCCATTCATGCAAAGGAGGATCTGCACTTCCTCCAGTTTTCCTCATGTTGCTGGTACTTTTGTGGTAGCTAGTCTTGTTCCTTTCACTTCTCTTGCCAGATTCAAGTCTAGATTCCTATCTCAGAGAAGTGGGATAAGGACAAGAATTAGATGCTTCAGGCTGGCACTTTCCCAGGAGCACTGATGAGCTAAACAATCCTGAAAGCTTCTGACACAAAAAAAAACTAGGAGCAGGGATGCAGTAAATTGAGAAAGGATAGTCTTTTGTGCAAGGACCTCTGTAGTAGCCTGAATGAAAATAGGAAGTGTCTGAAGATGCCAAGTGAAATTTTGCTATCCCTTTAATTTTCCTTAACCATGTACTCTGATCAAACATTTGGAAAACAAGACAGAATATTATCTTTGGTTTATACTGGCTGAGAAAGAAATATATGCAGGATTCGGACAGAAGGGTGAGACAGGAGTACCGCTTGGATCTCATTAAATACTTTGACAGGAAGGGTCAGCAATCAGGATAAACAGCAGGAAATGCACACCAGTGAGGCTTGTTGTGCTTTTTTTGGTGAAGTAAGTATCATGCCTGACCTTGTGAGCACCATGGATCCTGGGCAGAAAGCTATAGGGCTAAATACAGAAGGCTAAGTACCATAGAGCAGAGTATAGGAGGAAATCTCCCTTATAGAAGCAAGAGGAGGTAACAGTAGTCCCTGTAAAATCTCCATCACAGGAGACAACTTTTTTTCCTGGAGTGTCTTTCCCTCAGGGAATAAATTACTTGAAACATCAAATACCATTTTTTTGGTGAGGCTTACAGCAAATTCTCTCAGCCTTTGAATGCTGTTTCCTTACCGTGAAGATCCCACAGCATTTCCCACGTACCCAAAATGTTTTGTAAGAAGCCCAATAGACTGTTGTAAAAGAGCTCAGAAGGGCAGCCTTTTAAAAAGCCTGCACTGGGCTCAATCTGCAAAAAGATGACATAGAGTGCTTCAGCCATGTACCACAGGATTTGTTGTGTGAAGATATATTCCACTGAATTGGATATGAAAGTGCATGGTATAAAGTGCTGTCTACTCATAAGAGATTTTGTACATAGTTATTAGGCTTCATTACCTGGGTTTTAAGTAGACGTGTAGGGCATTTGGATCAGTTGTCACTGTCTAAGAACAACTCTTAAAATGAAGGCAAGCAATTTGTGCTTAATGTAGTAGAAAAAGGGGGAGCCAGTAGGAGGACTGGCAGGATGGAATAGGGGGAATGTGCTTGAGGCAGTAATCCAGAAAGATGATTTTTGCATTTGCATTTTGAATGGATTTCAGGGGGCAAGATTGCCTCTGTCATGGCCAGAAGGAAGGAGATTATCTTGCATCTCAGCAACAATAATCAGGACCTGGGTGGAGATTTTTGGCTTTTTCAACAGAAAGGGAAAGCAGGTGCTAAAGGTGCTAAAGCAGGCAGGATTTTATCCAGTCTCGTTTATGTGGAGGTGGGCAGAAGACAAAGCCAAACGTGCTCCCTGAATCATGAGAAATAAATGATTGAAAGAAGAGCATGAGGAGGGCAGCTGCCTGTTCCCTTCCACCTTAGGGTGTGTTTTGGTTGACCTGCAGGA
>WAAF01013043.1:0-125451 GCA_013400475.1 Tricholaema leucomelas | reverse complement strand
TTTTTTTTTTTTTGGGGGGGGGGGGAAGGGGAGAGGGGGAGGAAGGCCACAAAACAAAAAAGTGGAGCCAACAGAGAAAACAAAGGACAGTCATTTTTCTCATAAAAGTTCATGACAAGTAGGAAATGGATTAGAAATTGTTATATGTTACAGAAGGCTTTTTGCTGCTGCAATTATGAGCCTCAGATAAATCCATAGCTAAGATGATGTTTCTGAAGCAGCATTGGGGTTAAGGCTGGTTTTTGTTTTGGACAGGATTGCTTACATGGATGGAGCTTTAAATCTTAAGACATGTATATCATTAAAAGTGTTTGCTGAAAATGCTTTTGACCTATAAAAAAGAACTAGTTTAAAATAATATACTTAATCATTTTACCTGCTGGCTTACCTTTACCCTCTCAGGCAGCTTGGATTAGGAAATTCAACTGTTTCTGCTTTATGGCTTTTTTTCCCTGCCCTCACAGAACAGTACTCTTTTGTTTGGGCTTTTTGCACTCCAGGTGAAAGATTTTGAATTCCTGCAAACCTGTCTTGCCACTGATTGATGCCGTTTGTGAAAATAGTCTTCACACTAAGATTTTATAATTACAGTGTATAGACTTTCCCTGTTTTCTCCTCACTTCCTGAAAGTACTGATCTCTTCAGTAGGGGAACACTTTCAGTGATAGATGTGATGGGTTTTTTTATGTGCTAACAGGTCTTTGATCACCTCGACTATATGAGGAGCAGCTACAGCAGCACGTAGCCCAGGGCTGAAATCTGTTTGTAGCAAGCCTGCTCTATTTTTTTCTGCGCTGGGGCTTAGTTAGGGCCTGTGAAGGAGCAGAAAATCTGGGTGCCATCTGGACTCCCTCTCTCTGCTCAGGCGAGGTTTTGGAGGCTGGGAATCCTGCATCACTCCTAGAGGGAGTGGGGAGTGTCAGCTGCCTTTTTTTTTTTTTTTTCTCTTTAATTGCACTGTGGGACAACCTCATTTTTTTTCCCAGGACTGTGAAAACACACAGTCTGCCGTTCCCAAATCTTTTGAGGTTGCCTTCCCCCTCCCCTCTTCCCCCCTCCCCAGGAAGGCCATGAAAATCACTGCATAATGGGCTTGGTTAAAGCATTAATGTCAGATGTGACTTGAATAAACCCTGGAGCTAACCTCACATGAAGCCTACTTATTTACATCAATTGAACAAAGATAAGTTGATTTCACCGAGGTTTTCTAATCAGTTGGTAATATTTGTTTGTTCATAGAACAATAATGAATAATTACACAGAATGATTCTGAATACTTTTGTATTTTCTCCTCCTGAAGTACAGAATCGCAAATAGAAGGGCAGAGCATATAGAAAAAAAAGACAGTGTCCAAGTGTGTAATTACTGAAGGGAAAAAAATGAAAATCAATATTCAGCTTTCCCTGAATATTCAGCTTTGGATTCAGGGGTGCAGTAGATGTGTATGTGTGTGTCAATTGTATGTGTCACAGGCAGGAATATGCTAAACACTCGTTCTTGCTCTGCCCAATGCAGCTGAGGACTTCATTTTCTTGAGAAAATGATGATAGAAATATGTCTCTATTCTGCTGAAACAAATAAGTATTCTTCATTTANCTGGGAGAAGAGACCAACTCCCACCTGGCTACAACTTCCCTTCAGGTTCTGGTAGACAGCAATGAGGTCTGCCCTGAGCCTCCTCTTCTCCAGGCTAAACAACCCCAGCTCCCTCAGCCTCTCCTCATAGGGTTTGTGTTCCAGGCCCCTCACCAGCTTTGTTGCCCTTCTCTGGACACATTCCAGCACCTCAACCTCTCTCTTGATTTACATGTAGAGATATTGCTGTTTCAAATGCTTGTGACCATATCAGCCTTTGGCAGCAGAGTGAGTAGTAGAAGTGAAATGGATTGCAAAAGCACAACATTGAAGGCTGTGCCTTGCATCTTCTTTCTCCTCCTCTCAGTCCTCACGAAGTACCAGGAGTTAATGACTGTGTATTAGTTATCTGCTTGCAAAACCAGTGTTGATAAGAAAGACTTACTGTAAGGTAAATTAAGTGTGGATAGCATTGGATAAACTGTAGACTTCATTTTACTGCTGTATTACTGTAAGTGCCTTACGATTGGATGGCTTAAAGGTGGATTTTTACCCGACGACCCCTTTAAAATAATCTGTGTAACAAAAAAGCAAATTACATTTCTATTGCTGAGGGCAAAGCAGGAGAATTCCTGACTCACCCCTGATAAATGTTTTGTTTTGCTTTCCTCTGAAGCTGGAGCATGGGGGATGCTGACAACTTGAGGCAGCTGCCCTCTGGTAACGACAGTGCTGTTTCCTCTTACTGAGATTGGGAACGGGAGTTGTGGGACTAAATCTCCTATTTGATGAAAATGCAGCAAAAGTAGTTTTGTAAATAACCCTACAGAAATACTCCACACAGTTGAAGTACCTTCTCTATCCTTTTTGCTACTACATTATAATTCATGATCATGAAAGCTTAAACATTTTGACTCTTGGAACATACCAAAATGGTAATTATTGCTGGTGCTAAATTTCAGTGACATTAGAAGTCTGGAAGAGAACTTTTTGAGTGTCCATTTCCAGTGTGCTAATGTAGCACATTGCACATTCATTCTGGTACGTTACATCTTATACTGGTGTGTCAAGTATCAAACTGGTGAATGTTGGCCTCTAATTTGAAGGGTTGTATTTATTTATTTATTTGATACATGTTTCTAAGAGATTCCTCTTGGAATTTCTGACACTGTCTATTAGTGGGACAGCACTATTAGCTTTCTTTGCAGCAGAAAAGCTTTGCATGTTGCCGTGATTAACATATTCCACTGCAAGTCACAAACATTAAGATGTGATCTGCTAATACACTTGGGCAGAAGGCTCTTCCATATGTAGAATAGTAGTTGTCAAAGTGAAAGTCAGTGGTTTTTGCTTCCTGTTTCTTAAGATCCAGCAAAATCTGTTGTGGCTGACCATGTATTTATATCCAAAGAAGATAGATGTTAGAATCACAGAATTGTCAGATCTAGAAGGGATCTCAAGAATCATCTAGCTCCAAACCCCCCTGCCATGGGCAGGGACACCTTACACTAGATCAGGTTGCTCAAAGCCACATCCAGCCTGGCCTTAAAAACTTCTGAGGATGGGACTTCTGCCACATCCCTAGGCAACCTGTTCAGTGTCTCACCACCCTCACATTGAAGAATTTTTTATAACAACCAATCTGAATCTACTCATTTTTAGTTTGCTTCATTCCCCCTTAGTCCTATCACTACCCAACATCCTAAATAGTCCATTTCTTGTAGGCCCCCTTCAGATATTAGATGGCCACAATGAGTCTCCTCGGAGCCTTCTCTCTAAGCTGAACAACCCCAACTTTCTCAACCTGTGCTCATAGGAGAGGTGCTCCAGCCCTCTGGTCATCTTTGTAGCTCTTTTCTGGACATGCTCCAGCACGTCTGTATCCTTCCTGTAATAGGGCCTGGACACGATATGCAAGATGGGGTCTCAGCAGAGTGGAGTAGAGGGAGAGAATTGTGACCTGCTGGCCACGCTTCTCTTGATGTAGTCCAGGATACTGATGGCTCATGTTGAGCTTCTCATCCACCAGTAAGCCCAAGTCCCTTTCCCTCAGGGCTGCTCTCAAGCCAGTCACTGTCCAGCTTATAGTCAGTGCCTGGAATTGCCCCGATCCAGGTGCACGACCCTGCACATGGTCTTGTTGAACTTTGTGAGGTTGATATGGGCCCACCTCGCCAGCCTGTCAAGGTCCCTTTGGAGGGATCCCTTCCCTCCAGTGTGTCAGCCGCACCACACAGCTTGGTATCATCAGCAAACTTGCTAAGGGTGCACTTAGTGTCACTGTCCATGTCACCAACGACGATGTTAAACAAGACTGGTCCCAGTACTGATCCTTGAGGGACAGCACTTGTCACTGGCCTCCAGGTGGACATGCACCATTTGCAGCCACTCTTTGAGTTCCAGTGTTCCTATTCGTCATCGAGGTAGCATTGTCAGTGGGGGCTGATGCAGCAGTCTGAGGGAAAAGCAAGCATACTACAGCATTGAAGTTCACTTGATAAGTTTTAAGTGATGACTTTCAGTGACCCACCAACTTCATACTAAGGCTTACAATGTTTTGCAATGGCTTACAACAGCTTTCTTTCTTACTGTGACTTGAGGTGGAAGAATTGTTTTCTTGGAAGGTTATCACCTAAAATTGTGTTGGATTTGGTTTCTTCCTCTCCTGCTGCAGGCAAAGGAGACAGGTACTATCATTTTCAAGAAGCTGATTATTCAATATTCAAAGCTATTAATTTAGGGTTGAGGAGGCATTAATAAAGGTAAATATTGCTAGCTATCATTGGGTGGTGATAGCCAAGCTTCCTCCAGGGTCTATTTTTAGGACTTTAATTTTTTTAAAGCAGATGACCTTCTGTTGTTACTTGGATTTTTTTTTTCACTTGTTAAATGTGCAAGTTTATGCTGCTGCATGCTTAGCTTCCATGCCCGTGGGTGAATTTCTTTCTTTATGTTCTTCAGGTGCTTAGAGCTGGAGTGAGTCAGTGCTTTGCAGATGAAGGTTTGGACAAGTTATGGATAAAATAATAATAAAGGCTCTGTCTAGATTTTTATCTCAGCACAGCAGAAGCAGATGGTTGAGAGATGAAGATGAATCTGGGTGGTCTCTATGTCAGAGGCTGCCATGAGGATGGATGTTAACAGCTGGGGGATAGGGAGAGAAAAAAAAAGATCCTGAATTTCTGAAGTAAGTGTATTTGCTCTTGGTTTTGCTGTGCAAGGAATCTACCTTATTTGAAAAATAATCCAACTACCTATTTTAACATTGCTTGTCTTAAGCAGCAGTAGCTAACAGTAATGCAGTTGGGAGTACCTCACCTGCTGCGAGGTAAAAAACTGATAGAAGAGTAAAGACCTGCTGGAATTTAAGCCACATCACCCTTTCTATACATTTATTTGTTTTTTTAACAAATCAGGCCTTTGACAAATGAGTTTTGAAGCATTTCAGTGATACGGAGAAGGTGATACCAAAGTGCATTATTGGAGCTGTAACTGAAGTTGTTTCATAGTTTATTTTTAAAGACTTTGAATTGAAGATTACTAATTGGGCCAGGGGTGAGAAGGGGAAGTTTGCTTGGAGTTGGGTTAAGCCAAGGTTATCTGTATTTGCCTCAAGCCTGAAAAAGCTGGCAGGAGAATTGACTGAACTTAGTGAACTTACACAGCCTGACCCTTACACACGCACACACACATGCACGCACTCACTCACCCACATATAGATGTGTCTCTGAATGCGTTCTCAGCCTTCCACTACAGCCAACTTATCTAACAAGCATACTGCAATCCTTTCCAGCCCACACTGGGAGGATATTAAATACTTTTTATTCTAAACCTCTTGCTCCCTTCTCAGCTTTCCCATCCACCCTCTGTATGCTTCCACTCTGGGAAAGGATGAGTGCTGTTTTCTCTTATCTCCTTAGCTATGAGTATAGTTTCACAACTGCTCTGTGTTTCAGTTTTTCACCTACCACAGACTTAATGTATTAAAGTGGGCCAAATCTGGCACTCCTTATCCCAGACAAAGGTTTTATTGAAGTCTTTGGGAACTGTGCCTGGGACTTGTTGAGATTGCAGGCAGTGGTATTTTAAAAGAGGTTTCCACAGTCCCTTGATTTGATTGAAGTAACTTTATTTTCAGTGGAGGTAGCTTAATCAAGACAGTGCTTTCAAGTCCAAAATTGTCTCTTATGAAGTTAACTGGGAAGGGGTTTGAAATATCTTACGTAATATTTTCATGCCTCAGCACATCAGTTCCCAGCTATTTCCACTCCTTGTCTTCTGTTTGAAGGCAGACCTTAGCAGAGAGGCCATTTGTTTTAGTTTCCCCTTTCAAGGTTAGGCTGGACAGTCTCACCAGTATCCGTCTGAGAGAAGTTGCAGCAGCTTGTTATTTAGTACACCTGATTGGTTGCAAGTGATGTGGTGAAAGAAACATCCAAGCTGATGCTCTGACTTTACAGCTTTGACAGAAGACTTAGAGGTGGGAGAGGGAGATGTAAACCTCCCTTGCATGCATACACATACACATTTATTCTCTCATTCTGTGATTGATGAAATAGTAGCAGGGTAAAAATTACTTTTGTTTTGGGTGGGTAAGCTTATATAGTTGCTGATCCACTGGAGGTGAAATAATATCACAGTGAATTGCCATGAAGATGGAATTGGTCTGTGGAATTATCACTGATAGTCCCACCCAGATTTGGGCAGGAAATACTCTCCTGACCATGGAGCTCAAAGTTGGCTAGCATGAAACCTATTACCCATAGAACTTTCCCATATTTGTGGTAAAAATACAACTGATGTAATTCTTTTAAGTCTCCAAAAGAAGAAAACAAAAGGGGAAAAGTACAGCTCTGTCAAAACCCACCAAAATACCAATGTGTCACCTCCTGAATCAAGGCATGTGGTGTTCTGTGCAGGGAGGTGCTGTTTTAACCAACAGAAATTTGGAAGAACTGAAGTATAGCAGATATACTAAAATAAAGCCTTCTCTGAGGGAGAAGGAAATGGGCAAGTGGTGCCTCTGCTGACAAGGCATTAGTTTCTGTCTGAGGCATCATTCATTATAACAGTATCACAGTATCACCAAGGTTGGAAGAGACCTCACAGATCATCAAGTCCAACCCTTTACCACAGAGCTCAAGGCTAGACCATGGCACCAAGTGCCACGTCCAACCTTGCCTTGAACAGCTCCAGGGACGGCGACTCCACCACCTCCCTGGGCAGCCCATTCCAGTGTCCAATGACTCTCTCAGTGAAGAATTTTCTCCTCACCTCGAGCCTAAACTTCCCCCGGCGCAGCCTGAGGCTGTGTCCTCTCGTTCTGGCGCTGGCCACCTGAGAGAAGAGAGCAACCTGCTCCTGGCTACAACCACCCCTCAGGTAGTTGTAGACAGCAATAAGGTCTGCCCTGAGCCTCCTCTTCTCCAGGCTAAACAATCCCAGCTCCCTCAGCCTCTCCTCGTAGGGCTTGTGCTCGAGGCCTCTCACCAGCCTCGTCGCCCTTCTCTGGATACGCTCAAGCATCTCAATGTCCCTTCTAAACTGGGGGGCCCAGAACTGAACACAGTACTCAAGGTGTGGTCTAACCAGTGCAGAGTACAGGGGCAGAATGACCTCCCTGCTCCTGCTGGCCACACCATTCCTGATGCAGGCCAGGATGCCACTGGCTCTCTTGGCCACCAGTGGAGTGTTCTTTCACCTTCTACTTTTTCACTGATGCTGGTGTCCCAAGTGTCTTCAGCAGCCTCCTGCTCAGGTCAGAGGTGCAGATCTGGCCTTCTTGGTCTTATCTAAAGTGGGAGCTTTTTTTCTCTTGGACTCAATGGCAGTCTAAAAATCTGGTATACTACTTGTAACTGGAGAGCAAATCACTTCTAGTTGGACCATGGTGAGGACACATCCATCTAGCATTTAGCAAAAGGATTTGGTAATGGGCAGAGGTGGAGGCAGAAGTTGAGGAGGATTCATCCCAGTGAAGAGGCCACAACACTACATCTGTGGCAGATTGGTGTGTGGCTTCTGTAATTTCCTGGTATGATTTGCATGTGTCTTTTGCACCAGGCTTAAAAAGGCTTGTCTCTTAAATATTAGCTCTCCTAGAAGAAACCACTGTAGTACACTATGTTGTTTTTTCCTGCATTAACCTTGGTGAGCTTTTCTTTCTTGTTTGCTGACTCTACCAGTCCTCTTGGCATCACTGCCTTGTCTTCAACTTGGTGACTTGTCCTCACAACTGTGTTCAGTTTTGGGCTCCCCAGTTTAAGAGGGACAGCGATCTGCCTGAAAAGGTCCAGCAGACGGCTACGAGGATCATTAGGGGACAGGAGGGCATGGCTTATGAGGGGAGGCTGAGAGACCTGGGGCTTTTTAGTCTGGAGAAAAGAAGAATTAGAGGGGATTTGATAAATGTTTATAAGTATCTGAAGGCTGCCAGGAGTGGGGGGGACAGGCTCTGCTCACTTGCTCCCTGTGATAGGACAAGGAGCAAGTTGGTGTAAGTTGCAGCAAAAGAAGTTCCGCCTCAACACAAGGGGGAACTTCTTTACTGTAAGGGTCACAGAGCACTGGAACAGGCTTCCCAGAGAGGTGGTGGAGTCTCCTTCTCTGGAGACTTTCAAGGCCAATCTGGATATGTTCCTGTGTGATCTGTGTTAGATAGTACTGTCCTGCTCTGGCAGGGGGGTTGGACTCGATGATCTCCTTGGGTCCCTTCCGACCCCTAACATCCTATGATCCTATGAACTCATGCAAGAAATGTATGACTAGAATAGCATTCTTAGCCACTTAAATGTGTGTTTAACCTGAAGTTCATGAAGGTCCAATGAATGAAGTTACTAGAACTATACTATAAAAATGTACCTTTATTAATTAAATTTTTTTACATAAGTACATTTTCTTATTATTGAGTCACATCTGGACATAAGTGTTGGATGTCTTTTTGGTTTAATTGAAGTCTAACTAAAGGCTTTTCCACAGTATGTTACATGTAAGAAGGAACTGGAGCAAATATGTAACAGCATAATAAGGAAAATGGGTTTCTTGTGTTGGGATGGGCTAAATGATTTTGTTGAAACAATCATATCTGTGCCTTTAGAATTTGAATTCCTGACAGAATTTCTGCTTGCAGGTTTCCTGGTGTACTTGCACTGTGTTATTTAATCTCCATAGAAGTGTTTTTGCCATGTTCAACTTTGTTTCAGTTGTGTTATATTCTCTCTATTTTCATACCCGAGAATAAAGCTTCTGGTTTGATTTGGTTTGTGTTTTTAGAATGACAAAAATGGAACCGAATGTGTTGGGCTAGTAGTTCAGTTTCTGTTGCTCAGCTCTTTTTTTTTTTCTTATGACATTCACTTTTACAGCGATTAACATTTCTCCAGGCTGAGAATAGCTTTAATGGAAGCCTGTCTGTGAGCTGAGAGAGCAGTAGAAGTGGCCTGGGAGTAGAAAGCTTAAACAGCGAGGTTAAACAGGTCAAATGAAAAGAAACAGTGAGTTGAAAGAAGTGAATAGTACAGGGTTTTAGAATGGGTGAGGCTTAATGGTCAGTTTTTTCAGTGAGGTTGTAACTTACATGTCAGTAAATTCTCATTGTTTTGTTACAAATATTCAGAAGTTTGGGATTTTTTTTTTCTCTGAGGCTCAAAATGTTAGAAATTTTTAAAAAGTGATTTCTTGCATACTATCTTTCCCACATTGGTCTGGTGAGATTCCCATAGAGATGGTTCTTTTCAGACTTTCATTCACTGAATGAAGAAAATACCTTCAGTTGGCAAAGACAGACTGTTTTACAGTCTGCCTGTTGCCCTCTCTCAGGTGCACACAAACTTGGTTTCAATACTAAGACACCACAAATGTTATCAGCTTGTTTTGCATTCCCCAAATGTCAGCAGAGTCCAGGATGAGACAGATGAAATGCCATGCAGCCCTGTGGTTGCCTCTAAAATATTTTTGACTCTTGACCTCATGACTTAGTTGCCTTTGACTCCTGAGGCAGATTTCTTCTCTGTGACGGTGACAGCGATTTTTCCATCATGCGTTTAGTACAAATGAATGCGATGGAAGTTCCCTACAATTCTGAATAAGAATTGTTCTGCTGTATGTGGCCTGAAAAAATGGCAGTGAGCTAAATGACAACAAGCTGCTATGCTTTGTGGCTGATACACATTAGTGGTGGATTCCACCACTAGGAACCAGCAACAGGACAAGGGGACACAGCCTCAAGTTGTGCCGAGGGAAGTATAGGCTGGATGTTAGGAGGAAGTTCTTCACAAAGTGAGTGATTGGCATTGGAATGGGCTGCCCAGGGAGGTGGTGGAGTCACTGTCCCTGGGGGTGTTCAGGAAAAGCCTGGATGAGGCACTTAGTGCCATGGTCTAGTTGACTGGATAGGGCTGGGTGCTAGGTTGGACTGGATGATCTTGGAGGGCTCTTCCAACCTGATTGATTCTATACTATTCTATTCCAAAAAGGAGCAAAGTTGGAATGCATTTTATGTTGATTTCTCTCATGCTTTGCGACTTTCCCATTTTTAAATGTAACAGGGCAAAGAGAGAGTGTAAATGTGTGCTCTGTTACACAAGAATGAGAAGTGGAGGGTACAGGTTAGATGGGATTCCTTGATTTCCCTCTGAAAGGAGCTCTGCTGAGTCCAGTGGAAGTTTTGTACAGGATGTTCAGGGGTTTTGTTAAAGATCACCTCAGGGGAAGGTAATGTTATTTCTTCCCTCAGAAGCAAAGATGAGTTCATCTAAAATTCATGGAGCTTTTGCTGATTTGTGATGGTTTGCTATTGTTTTTTTCCATTTTGTGCAGGAACATCTTTCCTTGTCTTGTTATGTGTAATAATGACTAAGGAGGAAAAATGGCTTCATAGGTGATAAAGGACATTACAAAAGTCCTGCCATGCACTAACTGCAAGTTAAATTGTGTTCTAATCATCAGCTTTGTGCACAACTCTCCTGCTGTGTTTCATCCTTCCTTCCTTAGTTCTCCTCTTTCTTGATAGGCTTTGCAGCCTGGTCTTTGCCAAGAAAACATAAAGCACTGGAAGGAAAATGGGAGTTAATTGTATTTAATGGTGGGTTGGGAAGGGGGGAAGTGAGATAAGATTTTAGTATCAAGAGCCAGCGTTGATTCTGATTACACACATGCTTTTGAGCTAGTTTCAAAAAACACTGGGGTTTGGGTGTTTTTTTTCTTGAAATGTAAAGTCTGAAGAAGTGAACACTGGGTCCATTAAAAAGCACATTCTTTCCCTTTTCCCTCTGCCCCATGAACAAGCAACTGGTAAGCAAAACTCTCAGAACTATCTGTTCCTGCCTTAGTGGTTGGAATAGCTTTTTCCTGCTGTAGTATACTTTAAGCTCTGTCTGCACTGATTTCTGAGGAGGACATCTTGTGTGGATCATTGAGGGGTGACCTCATTGTTGTCTACAACTACCTGAAGGGAAGTTGTAGCCAGGTGGGGCTTGGTCTCTTCTCCCAGGCAACCAGCAACAAAACAAGGGGACACAGCCTCAAGTTGTGCCGGGGGAAGTATAGGCTGGATGTTAGGAGGAAGTTCTTCACAGAGAGAGTGATTGGCATTGGAATGGGCTGCCCAGGGAGGTGGTGGAGTCACTGTCTCTGGTGGTGTTCAAGAAAAGTCTGGATGAGGCACTTATTGCCATGGTCTAGTTGACTGGATAGGGCTGGATGCTAGGTTGGACTGGATGATCTTGGAGGTCTCTTCCAACCTGGTTGACTCTATTCTATTCTCTTTTGGAGCACTGGAGGAGTGGAAGATCTGTATGCACTGCAGTGAGGTGCTCTGCTCCCCAGGCCTTTTTGTGAGGTTGGTGTTGTTTGGTCTGGCCCCCATGTGATGTTGGGACTGTGGCATGGAGGGCATGTATGGATTTGGAAGCCATGCTGTGACAAGGTTTGTAAGGAGAGGTTTAAAGAGAGTTTAGGACCAATTTGTATCTCAAAAGTGGAACTGAACACACCTCGGAGGCAGCACAGGGCTGACATGTCCGTTAGCAGTCCTAGAACCAAGTCATGTGCAGACAAAAATTGTCAAGTTTGAGAGTAGACTCTAACCTGCTCTGTGCAGAACTGTAAACATTCTGCTTCTCCAACTCTCTGTGGTAGGTTGAAACCAAAAATGCCAACAAACAGATGTATGCTGTCCCACTGCTCCCCATGCCTCCTTTGCTGAAACAAGCTGCTCGCTACTCAATTCATGTCTGTAGCATATTGCATCTCACAAACTGGAAGTTTCTGTCAGTAAACCCCCTTGGTTGTGTTCTTCCTGGACCATGCACCAAGCCTGGTTTGGGGAGTTGCCTGATGCAGACCCAAGAATTGATTCAGGCTTTCCAGACCTGTGAGGTTGAGTCATCCCTTAGCTTCCAAGAAAAGCTGGTGGGAGCTAGAGCATTAGGGCCTGTATTTCCTCACAGGCTATCTAGTTATGTTGTGTTTTTGTGAAACATTTTTGTTCAGCTAATGACATTTTTTCCTTTTTCTATCTTTATTTATTTTTTTTTTAAATGAATAAATGAGATTCTTGTCATAAAATACCATTCTGAGTTGGAAAAGAAGTTAAATATAAATATGTTGTTATAATAATCCCAGAGAAAATTTTCAAGCATGATACGAATGCAAGCCTTGATTTCTTTTGCTACGGGTCAGAGGAGTGTAAACTGCCCCTTTCATCTGTGTGGTGCTGGATTTTGAGATAGAAATGCTTGGTATTTAATGTTTGGTATTTGATTTTAACTATTTATTTGCAGATAAGAAATAAAGATCCAAAGAGTGTCTATTTTTGTAATGTATTAGCTGGCCCAGTCTTGGAAGTTACAGGGCTCTTGACAGTTCAAGGCTGTGAGCTTTTCTCTCTGGCAACTTCTTCTATAGCTATGTAGCTTCTAGCAGAAGGTGAGATTCAGGATGGCGTTAAGTTAAGTAGAATTTCATAGCTTAAGCAATGTGAGAGACATTGTAGACAATTTGTCATGGTTTCCAATGGGAAGAAAATGAAATCTACTTAGTTTTTAAGTCTACAGTGCACAGGACTGGATTCTTGATATCCTGAGATTTTATGAATTATTTTATATCAAATATTATACATAAATGAACTAAATGAGGAGTTTTGAGTAATGTAAAAGTGTCAAAATGTGGTCCACATTCCTACTTGTATATTGTCATCTTCTACCCCCATACAGGAGGTTGGCTATGATAAAAAGTTATTTTCTCTTTGGAAGTCAATCATGTTTTCCTGAGTTTTCCTTAGTTTAGAGCTTCCCAGAGACCCAAAGCCCAACTGCACAAAATTAAATATAGGATGCCACTCCTTCCCCTTTTGAAAACGATTAGGTAAAACGAGTGAAGAGAGGTGAAATACCCAAAGAAAACAGTCCAGCGGCAATTTTGGCAGTTGAAAAATAACTTTAACAATAAACAAAGGGTATTTAGGGTAGGGGAATTTGCAGAGATATAAAGGAAGGGAAAACACATACAAAAAATACATACAAAACTGGATGGATGACAATGGATAGAGGTAGATTGAGGAAGTAGCTGGTCCACCATGTGGTTGACCAGAGGCCTCTGTGTGAGGCGAGAGAAGTTTGCAGGTTGGGACAGTCTCAGGGCTGGGTTTCACACACAGGTGTTTGCAAGCAGGGCCTCTGCCTACCTGTCTCATCTCCTTTAGCAGCTGTCATGTGTGCTTTAGGCTAGGTTAGGATACAGCACATGCAAGTAGGAATATGCTTCTGAAAGTTATGAAATGTTGTTGAAATATATCTACATATATATATTTTTCCCTTTGAAACTGAGGCTTGGAGGTAGGAGAGGGTAATGTTTTGGGATGCTGTGCTAATAACCTGAGGCTGCCCAGGTGTATTGAATTTAGGATGTCTGCCTGAAGGTATTTGCAACCTACAGTGGCAGCTGTGAAGGGCAAATTAGAGCTTTCATCTTAAGTGGATACAGAAGATTAGTTAAGTGGGAGATAAGTCCTGCAGTCCTGACTTGTTAAAACAGGTGAGCCCCAACTCCACTTGGGCCTCTATGCTTTATCTGTCTTTCAACCCTCACCCTAATCTCTAACATGAGCTATGCACTGAGCCCTGGACCAGGTCCCCCAGATTAGATGTTTCTTGTAGCCCTGTTTTCTCAGTACCTTGCTGAGGCAGACCTTACCTAGCCACACTCCTTTTGGGCCCTTAAGCTTTCTGGTTCATCCTGAAATCTAATTTTATGTTGAGCTGTGACCTAAGGGCATATGTAATGGGGATCTTCTCCTTGCTTGTGTGGGAAAAGGCACAACAAGATTATCTTGATGCTACTTTTTCTCTGGGATAGGGGATGAAAGGATTCCTGATGCCTCTCTTCTTCTTCTACTTCAGTAAGGGGTCACAGAATAGAATAGGGCAGTGGGGGTGACTGTCACAGTATATGAAAGCTTTGGAGTGATGTGACCCAGATTTGTAGGGTTTGCCTTCTCTTGTATTGTGTTTCTTCTTGGTGGGGTGAGAGGGAAGATTCAGACTATCCCCTCTCCTGAGGTGCCTATGGCTCATGTTACATATGGTCTTTATTAAAAAATGAACCCTGAAACCTCCAACCCTTGGCCCTTCCCATTTCAACAGCATTTTAATAGTATTGAAATATGTCTAAGCAAATAGAAACTACTTCTTTAGGGTCCTGAGGCTCGATTTGTCACTTCTTTGATAATGTCCTTGGAGCAATAGAGCCAAACTCTAGGTCAGATCAGCATTGTGTTGACAAAGTGATATGATTTTATTGAAGATAACAGTCAAATGATCTTTAGTAGTAGTGATGGTTGTAAAAGTAACCTTTCAGGAAACCTGCAGGTTGTGCAGACAAGCATAACACTTTTTGTTTATCTGGGGACAGAGGGAGAGCATCAATACTGATTTCTAGAAGTATATTTTCATTTCCATGAAAACCTCACAGCCATCTGATCTTTAACTCACCTTATGTCACAATAATTTTATAGTATACATGGTGCTCTGTACCTGCCTGACCCCATACCTTCCTCCTGCTTATCTGCATGCTCATAGGTTTCCATGGAGTGCTGTGATATAAAGCAATTGGCATTTACTGGTTTTCTGTGTCTGAAGCTGCATTTTTTTGAGCATCTGAACTGACTTCATGCACCGTGGCTTGTGCAGCTCTCTGGCCAGCTGCCACCTGACCCGTCATATGTGAACACCGTACAGCTCTGCAAGCCCAGGGTGCAAAGGCAGTACCATGTCAAACGTGGTGTCATGGGAGAGGTGTCAGGAAGGAGGCTCCCCCTGTGCAGGCAGTCCTGTCTTGATCACGTTTGAAGTCACACTAAATGCTTACTGCCCTCAACTGCAGGCACAGGGTGGGCAGGACCCTGACTTTCTTAGGTTTGCATGCATTAAAAGCAGAGAAAAAGAAGAATTTCACTATCCTGCCTGGCCAGTGGTATGATTGGTAGTCAGGTCTGTTTTGGCAGGGCTGGATCCCACCCTTTCACAGATGCACACCTATAGGTGCACACATGGTCTTGAATGAACATTTTGTGGGAAGATCCTATGGAAGAAGATGTATGTATTTAAGTGGTCTGATTTCCTGGCTGTGTTTTATTTCCTCCTCTGTGGTTTCTCTCCTCCTCTCATCTCTCATGTTCTCACTGCTATGAAGGTCCTGCATTTTTCATTACTATGTGTTTGACAGATCTGTTTCAGATGGCTTTGCAGGCTTTGAAAAGAAGGATTGAGCTTCTATGAATATTCTAATTTTAATAGATAAAAGTATTAAAAGATACTTACTGGTGGTTGATTGGACAGTGGAATTTATGCAGAGGAGATTTACTCTGCAGTATCTGAGCCACGCATCTTGGTGTAATTATTCAGTTAGCTCCTTCATGAAATGCAAGCACATAGTTGCATTAAAAAAAAGGCAAAACATTCTATCTGGCCATCTTGAATAGATAGTATTGCTTGAAATATGTTAAAAAGAACAGAATTTTCTTATTTGCAGAGATTATGAGAAAGCTTAAATTGGGTCATTCCAAATTAGAGACCTGAAACCAGGAAGGCTTTCACACTCATATTTCTTAGAGCGAGGGGAGATACACTGCAATCATCTAATATTTTTTTTCCATGAATTTCTGTGTTCCACTTGCCTTGTAAAAGTATGTAAGGAAGTAACAGCATGTAGTTTGCTGTTACAATACAGGGCCAGTTCAAGAAATCCAGGTACCTTTTGGTTTCAGTGGGCCCAAGCTCGAAATTGAACCTCAAGGCCTTCCCACTAAACAGCTCATCTCTATTTTAGTAACCATCCCTTTTTATTTTTAACTCCTGAGCAACAAAGAATGCATTTCAACCGATTCTTCCAGAGCTATCTGAGACCTCTGGCTTTTCTTATTCACACCAGCTGCCAGCAGATTTTAAGCTGTACGTCTCTGCATGCTTGAAGAAGCTATCATTGATATTGGTGACAGCTGGACTTTGAAATGTTCTTTGCAGCCAACACAAAGTGCGTAGAGAGAGATTCATTATGAATATTGACAGACCGTACTTGCTTCATATGTTAGTTTTCTAATGATGAGCCCTTCTGTTTGAGCTGAATGACTTCCTTGTGGTCCACAAAAAACAATCCCATCACTGAATGATCTGAGGAACTTTTTTATGATGCTACTTTTGATGAATCAAACAGATTTTGTTTTCTTTTTTTTTTTTTCCTATGGCTGCCAGAAGTGTTCAGAATCATGTGAATTCCATCCCCTAGAGCCTTCCATGGCTATCTTTCCTTTTTTACAGTTGTAGTTGCTTAAGTTAGGAAGCATGCTGCTGTATATTTTGAAGGTAGGACTTACAAAGTACAGTGATCTTTATTATTACTTTAATGTGCAGTACATTCCTCAGCAAGACAACTCGATGCAGTATTTCATATTTAATCATCAGAGAAGTTTGTAATGGGCAAGAGATTTGTGCAGACAGATGCTGTATCTGCTCCAGGTGCAAACTGAACCACCAGAAGTTTGTGAAGGCAAAGTTCTCCAAGCCTTGCACAGGTATTCTGGATGTGTCTCCACCATGTATGGGGAACATCCTGGTGTACATCTATCGTGATTATACAGAAACTGATTGTAAGCTCATGGACTGGCTGTTTGCCTAAACAGAACGCTACTGGATTATCAAGCCAGCGACTTCAGCTGTAACCCTTACAGTGTTATGTGTGCTTGTGCCTCCTGGGGTCTTTCTGTTATACTACAGTGGTCCAAATGCTGGCTTTTGTGCTTTTGAGAGCATTTTCTTAGTATGTGCTACAGAACATCTCTGTGTGAGGTGGTGACTATTGACTGCTTTAGTTGTGAATCCAAAAAGTGGGCTTTAACCCTCACCCCCTTATTTATTTACATGAGGGCTTCTCTTTCCCTGTATTTTAACTCTAAAAACTTTCATTTGGACAAGTATCACACTGTCTAGGTGGTTAAAACTTGAATTTTCCTTTACTTTGACCCTGATATGTTTTATTCGTACCATTAAAAAAAGCAAAGGTGCACTTAACGTTCTTGGATATAAAAAACATTTATTGCAAACAAGATGTCCTTTCTTTTATCCTCTTCCAGGATATTCAGAATGTTTTACAGAAGTGAGCTTTTATTTGACTTTCTGAGCATTGGAATGATCTCCAGTGCTATTCACAGTATTGAATCTCTGGATGCCACAAATCTGCTAGACTTCAGTGTCTTTAGTTCATGCTGTGTGGTTCAACGTTACAGTTGTGTACTTCAAAACTTCATGATTTCAGACTGGAACGACTGCTTATGTGGATTTTTCTTTCAAGGTTAAGGAGTGGGATTCTACAAACATTTGCATGCATGCACACACAGACAGAAATGCACACAACATAATTGAGAAACCTGATATTTATAGTAATGATCTATAAAAATAAAGTGTAAATGTAGGAATAAGAAAGAAATGGCCTGAGAGCATGTTTTCCTGAGAATATGCTTGCATGAGTGATGTGCAAATGCCTCAATCTTAACCATTGTGTTAGATCTTTTAGTCCTGTTTACTTAGTAAGGTTTTGGCTGCTAAAACTGTAATTGTTATCCTGCTGCAGCCTGTGTAGCCTAGATGGCAGCGGGCAAGGAGGAGTGACGAGGTGAGCAGGAGTTACTGTGTGTCCCTCAAGTAGTGACAGATGACATGATGTGAGGTGTGTGCGGTAAGACTGCCTTCAAGGCTTTGCAGGATTGCAAAGACATCACCCACTGCCACTACGCAGCATCTTTGTCCTGTGTTTGAAGCTAATGAGATAAAATAAAAGCCACTGAAAGATGTAGTGTCTGCAGAGAAGATACACTTTCGAAAGTGGATTTGTCTTTCATAGGTGTGATGTGGCTTCCTTTTTATATCACGAAAGTTCAATAAATTTTAATTCTCAAGGCTGTGTTTTAAGGGCATGCTGTGTTTCTGCTCAAGCGAGTTTTTAATAAGAAAGCATCCTGACGGAAATTTGGGACTTCTTCCCATAACTGAAGAGCTTATGGTGCCTAACTGGGTTTTATTGTAACTGAGCAGGAAAAGTAGGACTATGAAGTTGTGTAAAAACATTGTGTTCTCTGTCACCTTACAGTAATTTGACCTTGAATTAGAACAATGTCTTTGACTTGAGTGTCAAGACATAATATAGTATGAACTGAATAGAATAGAATCAACCAGGTTGGAAGAGACCTCCAAGATCATCCAGTCCAACCTAGCATCCAGCCCGAGCCAGTCAACCAGACCATGGCACTAAGTGCCTCATCCAGTCTTTTCCTGAACACCCCCAGGGACGGTGACTCCATCACCTCCCTGGGCAGCCCATTCCAATGCCAATCACTCTCTCTGTGAAGAACTTCCTCCTAACATCCAGCCTATACTTCCCCCACCACAACTCGAGGCTGTGTCGCCTTGTCCTGTTGCTGGTTGCCTGGGAGAAGAGAACAAGCCCCACCTGTCTACAACCTCTCTTCAGGTAGTTGTAGACAGCAATGAGGTCTGCCCTGAGCCTCCTCTTCTCCAGGCAAAATTTGTTTAACTGCATCTATTATTATAGTTCTAATTTTTATCAGTGCGTTAGATGAAGTTATTAAGTGTTCCCTTCCCATTATTCTTTTCTTTTAAGCCTTGAGTGTGAGGATTTACACCTCAGGAGCAAGAGTGTGAATGAAATTGGATGATTTACATGGAGGATTCAGAATGTGTTTTCTTTCTGCTCCAGGGAAGATGGGTAAATTAATTAAGGGATAATTTGTAATAAACTCAATCCTTACTTCAGAAGGTCTGTGGTCAAAACAGAAAGATACAATTCAGATGGCTCTTTATATAGAGCAAAAGAAATTTCAGATATTACAACCATACCTCTTAATTACAAACGTCAGCCTTCAGAGTTTTCTGTTCCTCTTCAGCTACAAGAGGTTTTCCATAAAAAGTGGTGTTTTCTATAAATACCAAATGAATTCAGCCTTTTTTGAAGCAGTTCCAATTAAGGCGGCCACTGGAGCAAGAGCTCACAGTGAAGCTTTACTAGACCCTGCATGTATTTGGTAATGAAACAGACAGGTCAGCATCAGCACCAGGTATGCCCATACCACATCTAGGCTGCTTGCAAAGTGTGGTAGCATGAAGGTGAAGTCCAAGTTAGTCCCAGTGATTGTAAACCCAGCTTGGATGTCTCCCTGTCTCCATCTCTTTCTAATTCTCTGCCTTCAGAGGGGGTAGAGAAGTAAGAGGTTAAACTCACTTGGGGTACAGATGGGTGTTCTCTTCAGGCTGTCATTCTTTTAGTCCTGCCTGTAAGTACATGGGAGCATCATTAGAAAAGGGCATATGGTCATTGTGTGAAAATTAAAGTTTGACATTCACAGTTCTTCTACCTTTGGGGGAGTATTTGGCCTACACCATCTTGAGATATTGACCAACAAATAAGATCTGTACTTCTTAGTATGATCTGCTTGAAACAGATCCAATTCCCATTGGAAAAACACAAGGTGTTGGAGCCCTGGTTTTTGGCAGTGCATTCTCATTTATGCAGGTCCACCAGGAATGTGTATGCCATCCTATGTAGTTACCAGTGTGGAGCAGTGCATGACACGATGAGCTATCAGTTGCAGATATCACTGACCAGGCAGCTCTTGCACCAAGTTGTGGCACAAGAAGGAATAAATGAGAGCTAGTGAAAATGAGCTCTAATACCAGCAGAGTAGCTGCAGTATGTTTGAATGAATTTTAGCTGTCATGCAGCTTAGATTCATTTTGTCTTTTTAAGTTGTGGTACAGGGATGAAGGTGGAGACTGCACCACCTAGGGCAGCTTGGGCTAACCTCCTGAGTCTTCCCCTTATGCATGTGGCAATGCCAAATAAAGTAGGAAAATCTGGACATGACATTATTGGGTTGAGTGGGCCAGAACTGAGATGTTGTCATGCTGCCTGCAATCCTGAAGCTCAGGGAAAATGACTCAAGTTAGTAATGCAGGAGGAAAAGGACATGGTATTACTGTGTTCAGGTGTCAGAGAGGAAGTCTGAGGCTTTGCCTGAAGCAGAAATCTGCAGCAGCTGCAAGTGTCTGCTAGAGAGGAAGGAGAGGTTCATGGTGAAGTGGAGCAGGGTGCAGTAAGGTGCAGGAGTGTCCTGACACTTGGAGGGGAGCAGAGTAGGCAGCAGGGCAAAGTGGGTGTCAGTGGTGTGTCAAAGCACCTGGAATTCAGTGGGTGAAGGAAGGGAACAAATGGAAGTATTAACTTGTGTGGCTTTTTGAGAACAAAGAATGGGATGAAAGGATGCATTAGAGAGAAGTGAGTGGGAATATTTTTGCTGAACTGTGTACATCAAACATTTTAATTTTTTTTTCCCCTTCAGAGATGTTTCTTGGTAGGATGTACTTGAGAGCATATGAAAGAGTCTCTCTTGCAGTGAGAGAGGAAAGTTGAAGATGAAATTAAGGAACCAGAAATAAGACCCTTCTGAATAAGAGGAAAGAACAAAAGGGTGAGAATGTGCAGACAATAGTGAGAAAACAAGTGTTTTAAGGGAGAGCTTTGGAAAAGATGGCAGGGATCTACATCAGGAAAGGCAGTGATAAGATTCCATTTCTAGGTTTCTCATTTTCAATCATCAGCATAATTTGAAGGCAGCTCTTACTGGAGGGAGAAGTCCACTTTCCTTAGCAAGCAAATGGAAAAGCTTCCTAGATTTGCTTGCATGCACAAAGAAGGCTTTAATGTAAGTGTGAGAAAGCAACATAAACATTATGATAGTACTTTCTGTGTTTTCATTTTTGATGGGAGGACAACTTATGGTCATCGAACTGAGTAACCATAAGCCTGCAAACTCACACTTGAGTGCCTTGTAGTGCTTTCTAAAAACGTGCTTCTTATTTTTTTTTCCTATATGGATGTTCTGAGAAGGAAAAAAAATGGTTTTGAACTTCCCACTGAAGTTTGTCGTGAGGAAGCTTAGTTATATGCTGGTCTGCATATTCGCTGCTGAGTGTAAGATCAAAATGATTGTGAATATTTTTAAAAAAGGGATTTGCATGAGGAACATTTGTCCTGTAGTGGATAAGTGGGCTGTGATTTGCTAAGATGTGGCTCATGCCTGAAACCACAGCAGGTCTAAAGCTACCCTAATACCTTACACGTCGGCATAGTCTCTCCAAACAGCTATCAGCTTGGCAAAGCATTGTCACATTGTAGGTGAAATCCTAGTGTCTGCCCATCTTAGAGCCTCAGGACTCTTACTGGAACTGTTTGATAAAATTAAAGTTTGCCTCTCTTCCAGTGTCCCAGTAAATACTTGCATAGACACAGGCTCAGAAAGTTAAAATAATCTAAAGGTTTAATTTATTAAAGTGAGAAATACAATGGATTTGGGATTACCAGTGATAAGTGCACTAACTGCAAATGATCATGTCTGACGAAGCTGGAGATGCAAATATTTGCAGTAGCCTTGGGAAATAATAGAAATGCAGAAAAAGTTCAGGCACATCAAATGTGCAGCTCTTTCCAGGACAGCATCCCTGTTTTGGGTGGAGGAAGAGGAGCACAGCCTGTCAACAATCCTTTCCTCTGCTAAATCCGGAGTCTATCCTCTCACAGAGCAATATTCCCTTTCTGTTTTTTTTTATATATACCCTAACTGTTGCTGTCTCTCCTTTTAGGTGACATAAAGCATGATTTGGGTGGAGAGTTGAGTAACATAGTCATATGTTTACTATGTACTGTGACTCACTATCACAATGAGGGATGTCAACTTTGAAATTGCAGTTAATTAGGCAAAGGCCCTTGCTTAGGCACTATAGCCTTCAAAATCTGGTTTGAAGCTATTCTGTTTTAGCCTTCTTTCATTAGTTTTAGCCAAAACAGGGCCATCTTATCTTCCCTCCTTCAGCCACTTGGCAGGCCAGTTTTGTGGTGTTCCCAGAGATAACATAAACATCTCTAGGTTCTAAGCATCTTGACCTTGCTCCTGAAGCACACTGAATTAATTTGCATTCTTGTCCCTCACTAAGCTAGGCAGTTATCCCGCAAATATAGAGCACTTTGTGCTTGTGGCTGTGCTCATTTTTACCTTGTGCCTGCTTTTCCTTTGATTACAACTCTGCTTGTGAGTGAGGTATTTGTGGTATATTGGTTTTATCAGGAGGAGAGTGGAGGTGCCAAGTACATACTAGAAAAGTACTTGTTACCCCGATCTGTCCTCATGCAGTCCCTTTGCAGTGTCATATGGCACTAAAATGATCTTATTTTAACAATTATTTAAATATGTTGATGTTTGCTTCCATCGGGGCATTAAGTTCTCCCAGACATCCTGTTGTCTTCCTCTTTCATCCTTGGTTGGGATCAGTCTGAGTGTTTTGTAATATTGCCTTGGTTTCCTAGGCACCTGGTAGTGGTAGGATGGAGAGGGGAGATGTTAGGAAGAAGATCTTTACAGTGAAGGTGGTGAAACACTGGAAAGGGTTGCGCAGGGAGGTTGTGGATGCTCACTTCCTGCAGGTGTTCAAGGCTAGGTTGGATAAGGCCTTGAGCAGCCTGTTCTAGTGGGAGGTGTCCCTGCCTATGGTGTAGGGGGGTCGGAACTAGGTGATCTTTGAGGTCCCTTCCAACCTAAACCATTCTGTGACTGAGTCTGTAATATGTACAGACCTGAGATCACAGTGGAGAGCAAAGCTTGTGCAGCTGTAGTGATCTTGTCCTTTCAGGGTGCATTGTGCTTACCTTGTATTTGCTACCTGGTTGTCATCCTCCCTATATGGGCTGATGCTTTTGTGACTGACACCAAAGTAATGTGGCTGTGTGTTTGCAGCTTTCCAGTGCTGGAAGCAAGTACTGGAAACATGTCTTTATGCTTAGGAGGGTTCCCATTCCTGGATGTGCTTGTCAAAGAACTTGTCCTCTGTCTGGATTGCCTGGCTTTGTTGCTCTGTGCCCATTTCTGACCCTGTACTTTTTTTTTTTGTTATTATTTGTCTCAGTTCTAATTTAAATTTCCAGAGACTCCAATAAATTTGATAGAACCAATAACAATTTGTAGAGTGCCCTTCCCTCTTCCCACTCCTTTCCCCAAAGAAAGGAATTAGAAGTAGAGAGAGAGGAAAGGTAAGCACACCCAAATAAATCAATCTCACTCGATTTGGAAGTTAAAAAGAAAAGTTTAACAATAACTTAAAAAGGTATCTGAGGTAGGGAAGTTACAAAGGATATAGGGAAGGGAAAGCAAATACAAAATGTGTGAATACAACCTGATTGTGATGGTTTTGCCACCTCGTGGGTGATGGCCAAGTGGTAAAACAAAGGAGAAAGCAGGAAGCAGGATGGTGATGGTGGTAAGACAGAGGCAGGGAGCACAGAAAGATGCAGAGAGAGAGTGAAACAGGAAGTCCCCCTGTTTTTATGGGACAGGAAGGGGGAGTGGGCTAACCATCACCTGGTGGTGTTCAGACCCACCCCTGGGGAGGGGTCAAGACCACCTAGGGTCAGGTTCAGGGTTATTCCCCTTGGAGTGTTAACCCTATACATTATTTAATTAAAAAAAAATAATATATATATCTCAAAATCTAGGTAGAGCAAGCATTCCACTGTTTATCTGTAAAGATGCTGACCTAGCATCATCTAGAAGAGCCTGATGAAGTGATAAATGGTTCAAGCCCCTGGCCTTTTATCTCTAGTCCTTATTTTTGGTGATGGTTTTTTCTTTTCTTTAATGCTTCTCAAACTTAAATGATTGAAAAGCTTTCCAGATCTGATAACTGCAAAGATTTCAAGTGAAACCTTTGGCTCCAATCCCAGCATGAGATCATACAAAGTGATATTAGTTGAATTTGTACCAGAGTTTGAAAGGACAAGAAAAACATATTACTAGTAGTCTCTCTACAGCATTTTTCAGCGCTGACTGGTGAACGCTTTTGCACCGGTTAACTTCTGTGTACTTTTAGAGGCTTCCAAGTACATATGCATCTGCTTTTTTTCCAGAATTACCTCAAAATAAGATAGAGCTGGGCTGTCTCTTTCTTTTTTTTTTTTTTTTAACCTGTCTTTTTGACTGGTTACTGTGATAGGCATCAGTGAAAACACTGGGCTTATATATATATATGTGCGTACCTAATGAGGGTGAAAGTGCAGCAACTGCATGTGTCTTATGGGTTTCCTGTGTAAAGGTAAAATAAGATAAAGGATGCCTTGAGTTAGGCCTTTGGTTTACTGAACAGGGCTGAACTTCAAGGTTGCAAACCCAAGCAATTGTAGGCTACAAAATTCTGCAATTAAAGCTACTCGTTCAAGCTACTCATTCATCTTCTCGGTAAATACTCATTTTGATTGCCTTTAATTAGATGATTGCATCCTATTTTTTTATTCTTTTTTATTTTTTCTACAAGGCCTGCATGTCATTCAGCACACAGCATGGCTAATGCTTAATGAGTGGGTAGGTTGTTGATGTTTTGTTTCTCACCATTTCTTGTATGGCCTTATTTACTGTGTGGTTGGCAGATGGTGCACTGAATACAGAACTATTCATTTCCTCGTGGAGTTTTTCATGGCATTAACACCACAGAGAATTACCTCACTGCATATTTTTCAGAGAATCTTAACTGAGAGTGCAAAATAAGATATGCATGTACATTTAACCAAACTCTAGGACTTCACTGTTCATTTTTTTGGGGGAGATGTTTACAACACAGTTGTCTTCATAAAAGTCCTTAGACGAGGAACTAGCGTGTTGCACCAACTGTCCCTCACTCTTCTTTCTGTAGTAGCAGACAACAATGGGTCCAAGTTTGTGCTGGGGCACAAGGTATCTCCAAAACCGAATGATTTAGTGGAGATGTAAACAGCTGTAGCTTTTCTCCACTCCACTAGGGTTTGCATCTTCCTGTCTCTAATTGTACTCAAGAACACAGAACTGTCATATTGGAAATCCTCTTCTGTAATCTGCAGTAGCTATTTTGTCCAGCAAGCTTAGAGTACTCAGTGACCCACTCTCCAGCGTTCAGTGTATATTTGAGACCTGATGGAAATGAGCAAAACATCAAAACCTACAAAAAGCTACAGGAAGAGAACACCCTTCATCTGGTTTCTGTCTTTGAGACTGTAAGCTCTTCAGGCTGGAGATTGTGCCTTCCCATATGTCAATAAAGCATTTCAAGCACTACTTTAGTATAAACACCAGTGGATGAGGTCATCATATATCAAACAACGTAATTAAATCAGTGCTTTATTCACTGTCTGTATCTCATTATGGCTGCCTCCTAGGTCACACTGCAGCCTTGAAGATCATGTAAGAACTTGAATGTTGTAAAAGCCCTCACAGAAACGTTTGCTTTGAAGTTGGTGCTATACATTTAGAAACCAATCTTCAGAAAAATGCACTTTTGTAAAGTGTGGTCCTGTGTTAAAAAGCCATGTAGAAGGGAAACACTTCTTATTGATTTTTACAATCATAAATAGCCAAGCATGAATATCATCCCGCAGCTGCTGATCACGTAACTCTGATGGGCTGTTCTGATTGAATTGAGGTCTGAAAGCAATTGAGTGGATTATGTATTAGAAAGGACCCTTTTCTCAGAGAGCTTCAGGCATCAGCATGGCAATTTTAGAATTTAAGTGATGGCCTACTTTGGCCTGCACTCAAACAATGTGGGAGAATATTTTTAAGTGAGATCTTCCTTCCTCCTTTCACAGTTCTGGTGTTCTATCAGCACCTTTGTGTTTTATAGTGATAGATCTTTACGTGTGTTTTACAAGGAAGGAGACTACCAATTTTGTCTGAGCAGTAAGGCACTTTGAAGTCTGAAGTCATAATCACAGATATGCATGTAAACCTCATGCCTCACCAACTATGATGCCTTGAGCATGTGTTATTGCCTACCTGTGCTGTAATTACTGTACACATGTATCTACAGGAATAGGCCCTTATGGTTTTCCTACTGTAAACTTTCAGGTGACTTGCTAATCTAGGCCAGTATTCAGAAACAATAACTAGTCTGAGATCTTAATTACAAAACTATCAAGCAAAATTCAGCATTAAGGGTCTCCCAGATCCACTTAAAATGAGACTACATTCATATTCTCTCTTGTTTTGTGAATACCAGCCTGACAGCGTGCAAAGTTGTGATGTTGTAGCTTGGTAGCCTCTCTCCAAGTCTTGCTAGCAAGGAGGAAAGAGAGAAAGATACTTGGAGTTTTTATTTATTTGGTTTTACCACAAAAGAAGTAGCTGTGGGATTTTTGGATTTTTTTTTTTTTGTTGTGTGTGTGGTTGTTCTATTTTTACCCTGGGGGGGTCTCATGAATTAATTCATGTTAAGTGATTAATTTTACTGGAGTAATACATGTTCTTCCTCCCTAATACTTATCTATATGCCTCTTGTGCTTTTCTTCTGTACCAGTAACAATGGCACAAAACAGTGAGTTGATGCCACATGTAAAGCTCTGCCATTGACTAAATTTGAGCCAAAAAGCAGGAAAGTGAAGAGTGAGCAAAGGCAATTCTTAAGTGTTCTGCAGGACAGGTGGGTTCCAGAAATCAAACGTAAAAGCAAAGGGAGTGGAGGAGAGCAAGTTTGAGAGAATCTGATAGCTGGGGCTGCTTCTGCTCTCCAAAGCACTTCTACATATTTGTTGTAAAGATATAGGAGGTAGGGGATGATGATGAGGAAGGACTTGCTGGGTTCTGCTGGTCTTTGGAGTCAGTAGTTCCAGCTAGGTAGTTCCCCTGCTGGAAAGAGCAGCCCTCTTGGCCACCTGGAAAGCTGTGGAAGGGCAGGAAAAACTATTTGCCTTCAGGCTACATCTGGAAATCACCTGGCTCCTGCTCAGCTATTGAAACAACAGCAAGGAAAAAAGTCTGTTACCTTGCCTGAAGATGGATATTTTCATGCGGTTCTGGGATACTAGAGGAGTGAGTTCCTCCCCTGCGATCAGTCTACTCTTGAGAACCCTGCTGTTCCTATTCTTTTCTTGGTTTTCTGTCCAATAACAGTATCTGAGCAGGGGTTAAAAAAAAGATCATTGTCAGACAACAGAAATATAGGATGCTCAATGCTAAGATTTCCAGCGTCTTTAAAAAATGACTTTAATTTTACTGTGTTGTCTTAGTGACTTGGTGACTGGGCAGGCACTTGGTAAACCTCCTAATAAAAGGAATAGACACTTTTGTTGTTATTACACCCTTTTATTAATGTCCTCCTTCGTGGTCCATTATTTTGCCATGATTCTTTTCTTAAAATACAGTAAAACAAAAGTGGTAAACCCTAATTTGGAGGTCTTAGCAAGAGCTGTCTCGCTCTGATAAGGGTCAGCCAGGCTTCACTAGTTCTTTATTATAATCCACTACCCACTGTGATTTACCCTCTCTGAATATTACTCTTCTGTTATGCTTGCTATCGTCTCTCTGCAGATGATAGCTTAATACTTGCACATGACCTAAATATAACGAACAGGAAGCCAGAAAACCTCTAAAAATGTACCCTTATGAGAAGCCAACTGCAATATTGGCAAACTTGTTTTTCTTAGGACAAGTGTGAAAAAGTGTTGGATGTAAAGAATATATATGTATATTTATCTATATGTAATGTTTGATATTTCTTTGCTTGCTTGCTCCAGGGGCACCTTATTTCTCTTTGCAGTCATTTAGGCAAGCTTAGGTGTGTTGAGTGGCAGGGCCTATTCGCTGCGCGCATCATAATGTGTGAACAGCCAAAGCGATACACACCTTTCAACCAGCAGCCAGCTCAGAGGACAGGCAGAACAAGCTCAGGTCTGCCTGTACCTGCCTGCATACAGAGGTCCTTAGGAGAAAGCAGAGACACCCATTTTCTTCTTATTACTGCATTACACCAGAGGCAAATGCTCTAATTAAAATTTGTAGTTAATGGTGGTATTGTTGCAACTGCTGTAAATTTCAGTCATGTTAAGACTTCCCTGTGGTGAGAGAAAAGGTGTGAAGAAGCTGGTTAGCACTAAAAAGGGCTCTTGCATAGCACCTTTAGCAGCCTGGCCTCCGCCTTTCCATACTTTTTCAAGCATGACCTATGGCACTTTGTACCAGGAAAATTGCTACATAGCTTAAGATAAAATGCAGCTAATACTATATAGTGGAGTCTTGCAAGAGGTATTAGTCTACATCTTGATTTCTGCTAGGATTGGGAGGGCAAAAGGTGCTGGGATGGGTTGAAATGGCCTTGCCTGCTGCGTTTGCCCATGTGTATTGATTTTGTTGGTCAGACAGTGGGAAAAGATGGGAACTCAGGTAATAAGGGTGGCAAGATTAGGAAATATGCATTTTCATAAAAACATCACAGGATGTTTTTTCACCATTTCCCACAAAAGAAATAGACAGCTGGAAAACTGGTAGTTTTCTGAATGGATCCCACTTGTTTTTCTTCTCAGTCACTGTGTTCATTACTTTGACTATCCTGATGGCTACTCAAGTACTGTGTCAGGTTTACTGTTTCTCCTTGCCTTTCTGAGCTGGACAGATGAAAATTCTTCCTTCCAAATATTTATTTGCTATCCTACACTGTGTTGTTTCCACTGCAGCTAGACCAAGGAGGAGTGCCCAGTTTATTTGCTTTCTGGAATGAGAGGACTCCAGCATACAGGAGTTATCAAAAGAGATACAGTCTGTTATGAAATTACATTTTCCCTTCTACAAGGTTGGTTTCTTCTTAGGCAGGTTGGCAGAGTGCTGTGGGTCTGGACTTGCTCTCTCTGCTGAGCATCATTTAGCAGTTGATGTTAGGGATAGAAGAGCAGAATAGCAGCAATTGATACGGTCATACTCCCAAGGAGCATGTTTCCCATTGCACTGTATTTGACCTAACATAACCAGCTGACATAACATCATTGTGGGTGTTGCCAGCATTTTCTTCTTTTCATATTAATCTGGGAAAAAGAATTAATAAATGTTTTCTTTTTAAGAGGAAAGAGAAAACCCCCAGGGATCTTGGCTGGCTCTGTGTGCCCTATAGGTATGTCTGGTTGTTTTTGATGAGTGAGGTGCTGTCCTCCTGTTTACCTCTCTCAAAGGAAGTGTCTGTTGACATAGTCTGTGTTTCAATCATCTTTATTATACAGCACTCTGGGAACCCTTCAGGGCAAGTCAAGCCAACCTTAAAAGCAGTTTCTTGGTTGTAAAAGGAGACAAGCCCAGCCAGACTCCCACAGTTCATATTTCTCTATTTGCAGAGATCTGTGCCTTGATAACCTCAGACCCCACAGCAGCTGATGTTGACTTCATTTGGAGTGGTGCAAGAGAGATGGTGGGCTGGTCTCCCCATGGCTGCCATACCTACCCATGCACCAGGCCAGTATGGACCTGACTGTGCTGTGGATACTGTTGAGGAGCTGGTCTTGCTGCCCAACCTGGGTTTTCCTGCAGTGGGAGTGCCACCAGGCTTGGAGTAAACTCACAGGCCATCCTTCTCCCTTCCCCTCTCTCTGTTCCATGCGTTTTCTGTGCGTACTGTTGCTACAGAGTGCTGCTTAGTGTTTTCTTTGCCCGTAGCACGTGGCTCAAATGTTCACAAGACTTCATGTGCCACTACTTATGTGAGGTTCATTTGCTCAATGATGTCCAAAGCATCGTGCAGTGCAGATTTGTGTCTGGGTGCATCTAGCATTAGAGAACTGCTGTTGCTAATGATTGACCACGTCATCAGTCATCAAAGCTGTCCATTGATGTTTTCTTGAGGGTTTTACTTAAGGCTAAAGTTTACGTGTCAGAGTGAGCAGTTGTAAGTGAACTGGAGATGATTTGCTTGATGTTGTGGTAGCATCTTGCATTATTCTGTGCTTTTGGAAGTCTTTTGCACAGGTTAAATAAGCTTTGTTTTGCATCAATGTGATGTTTTCTTCCAGTGGTCAGTGATGAGTTGCTAGATTATGAAAATAATGCTGTGCAAAGGGCATCCATCTTTTTGGTAAAAGATGGGTCAGTGACTGGCCATGATGTGCCCTAGACATCTTTATGCAAATGTGTGACACTTCTGAGGGGCTAAACCCATCCATCTTTTGAAAGAGGAATGGCTTTATATTGTGCCAATAGGGAGCGAGTTATAAACCTTCCCCTCTCAAGATGTGTGCAGTTCCAACATGGAGCTTTATCTTGTCTTTGATACTTCATATCTTAAGACAGCTATAATCTCAGACAAAAATTGTCACCCAAGAAGGCCACAGGTGGTTAAGAAACAGAGTATGAGTGACCCATTTGTCAAGTGTAAGGCACTTCTTGTGAGGTATGGGGAGCTGCCTAGCAGCTAAATACTCAAATAACAATTAAAATAATTTGCAAAGTCATGCACTAGTAATGAAAGTAGCTTGTGCCTTTGTTGTAGCTAAAGACTTCAAGGGCCAAATTCACTGCAAATATAAACAGTGGTGCAAATTATACGTTAGAGCCCAATTGTTCCCCTACAGGCTGTAAGTATTTCCTATTTTAAGTCACTGAGGGTTATTTGTCTCCTGTGGGAGAGACTAGTCTGTGGTGTAGCTGACCAGAAAACGATTCTTACTGATAAAGCAGTATAATTTGCATTGATTTATTATTCATTGGCTGTACAGATCAAGTGCAGCTTACCCAGTGAGAGGGATTGACAGCAGATACTTTTGTCACTTAAATGTCCCTGCTGAGTATAACTGAGGGATGCTATTGTAACAGAGTGGAGTTTGTCACATGCCTTCTAGCTCGCAACTCTCCAAAACCTGAATCAAACTTCAGTAAGAGCTGGCTCCAAACTTCACTTTTTTTTTCTGCTTAAAACAGAGTTGATAACTGTTAAAAATAGATGTGTATATAAAGACCATTCTTTGAATTTGTCTAAGTTCCCTGCATCTGATAACATGTGCATCCTGCTTTAGAAACTCTAGTGCTTGTGTCTGACATCTTGCATCCAAAGCAATAGGTCTTTATTGGGTACAGAAAGGATGATCTTGTGTTTAGTGTTGTTATATGTAGCCTAAGATTGTATGTGTAAGGTTTTCTCCTGCAAGTGTTGATTTCAGAGCTTCCAGGTATTATGAGATGTGTTATGGTTGACGTGAGGGTGATATTATCAGCATCTACTCTGGTGCTGCTCTGAAAGCTATAGCTCTCGGAAAAAAAAGCAACTGGTTCGCTTTCTCTTCTCTTGCTCCTCACCTTTTCGTCAACTTTATTTCTGGTGGTTGGGGAAGAAAATCTGGAAGTACAGTTCAAATGCTTGTTTGAATTTAAAAAAATGAGAAAGCAAGTAAAAAGAACATCTTTCAGGTGTTCTTGTTAGCCTTTTGGGGAAGAAGAATGTTCTGTGTTATTTTTACTTGAAAGTGTTGAACCATCGCATCCCTTCCTGGGCTACTAGCAGCACTGATTTTTAAGCCTGGTGCATGTGCAACTGGTGCCTTAGAGATAGATCATGGCACTGGTCACTGAGCACAGGTACTAAACTTGGCTGTTTGCCAGTGTAACTGTAGTGTCTGTATTTCAGCTGGCTTTCTTCTGCTGTGGTCCTTGAGACGTTGCCATGCCAGCTCTTTGTGAACTTCCTCTGAAGGTGCAGCTGTGGGATGCAGATCAGCATTTGCCAGCTTGGCTCATAGGCCTAGGGTGTGAGGGTGACTTGCTGGAAGCTGTCTGCTATCCCTCGGAGGCCCTTGTGACCAGACTCACGTGTGGCATGTTTCACAGATTGTTCTGCAGTTCCACCGTGCTTTTGGATAAAGAAAGAAAATAAAAACCAAATAAACCCCAAATAAACAAACAAAAACCGCCCAACAAAACAAGGGAGGGAACACAATGCTGGAGGAAATCCTTAGAGGCTTTCTGCTGATTCATTTTACTTTGTGCATTGACTTAGCACCAGCCTCTCTCAATGAGTCCCCAGCTACTATCTGCCTTTGAGTAAATACTGTGGTCCTGCCATGGGCCATTTTTTGTCACAGCCTGGAGTGGATTTGTGGAAAGGAGCACTTGTAGCTATAAAATATTTTTTTGGGGCAATTTTTTTCTGGTAAGATCTGAATCGAGTAATAATCTTGGAAGTTAGGGCATGCTCCTTTTAAGAGAAGAATTATCTATTTAAAGCTGAGCTATTTCACAGCATATTCCTTCACGTTTTTGTTAAAGGTTAACAAAATTGTTTAGACAGCTCTGGTGGCTGCACATCAATTTCCTATAACCAGCTGATTAATGTGGCTGATTTCTGCAGCAAATTTCTTTAATCCCTTCTTATTTACAAACTGGAGTGGTTTTGTTTAAAGCAGCTATGCTGTGAGTGTTCATCCATCTTAAAGGTTCATTGCTTCACTGAATAAGTTTAGGAAACACACATCTTATGAATCTCCATGACAAATAGTGCCTATAAAAGAAGAGGTCATATGCAAAGTGTCTGGTACTGTTAATTCCCCTTGTCATCTCCTACAGAAGAAGTAAAAAAAATACATTTCTTTCTTGAAGCAAAGAGAAAGGAAATCATAGTGAGTGCAGACAAATAAGAGAGAGAGCAGTTCTCTGATGCCTGCAAGGAAGTGTGCAGGAAGCCAGGAAACTCTGGATTTTCATTATCCAGACTATTGGCTGACAGCTGCTGATTTGAAATAATCTACAGCTTTTTTTTCCTGGAAACTTATTTAGATCTTGTAGAGTTACTCTATTAGTAGGTTCTCTCTTTTAAACTAAGGTAAAATTATCTAGTCTTTATTCAAATAGATTTAGGCACTAAGCCAATGTCTCTGCTCCGGTTCATCGTGCTTTGTTGTAGAGTGCAAGTGCTGAGTCCCTCAGTGTGTTTATTCTCTTGGTAAATATAATTCTAACTGGTATGACACAAACTATTTTCAGTGGTAAATATAAGAAGTATTTAGTGGCTGGGTCTCCATGGGGAGCTCAGTTGGACAGAAGTCCACAGGTGTGGGGATGCAGGAGTCAAGCAAGGACTAGGCACTTTATAGACAAGTCTGTTTAACATTGTTAAGTCGTAGCATGGCAGAAGCAGATCTCCAAGGGGGTTTCAAATGGTCAGATCTCTTATGTAGGATGTCAGCAAAAGTTGTGGCATGCTAGGCAAGGTTTTGGGGAAAAAGCAAGAGTTCATCTAAGTGGATTTATGAATATTTCATTCAATATTTGAATTGACCAGTGGGAATATGTTAGTCATCTTCCACAGTCACCGTGCCTTTTAGTTTTAAAGCAGGCATATTTTTCCCTACCTTGCATGACTTCTTCCTTTCCTTCTAATGTTCTCTGTGTCTGGGAGGATATTCTGCACATAGTTTCCAGAGTAGGAATGATTCTGTAGGTTTCTGTTTACTCTCTGTATCTTCTGGTCTGATAGCTTAGGTATGTTTGTCCTTGAGTCCAGTGTGTGGAAAACGTGATATTTCCTCACCATTTTTTCTACACTTGCATTGTGAATCAGAATTCTATTGAAGTTCACCTTCACTTGGACTTCTTTTTTACGTTCTCTCACAAAAAGTTACCTGACATTTTCAGATATGTGTGGACTTCTGGAGAAAAGGCTGCCCAGAGAGGTTGTGCAGTCTCCTCCTCTGGAGACTCAAAACCTGCCTGGATGCATTCCTGCATGAACTACTCTAGGTGATCCTGCTTTTGCAAGGAGGGTGGACTTGATGATCCCTGGAGGTCCCTCCCAACCTCTAATGTTCTGTGGTTCTGTGATTTGTATATATTGCTAAAGCTCTTCATTAGTTTCTCATCACTTTATAATTCTTTCTGCCATGTAACACTCTCAGATTTTGGTATGTGCTCTCTTAACCTGCTAATATCCCTTTAGACTACTCCTAAAAAAGGTAAAAAGTGATCAAGAATGGATTTAATTAAAATGAAGGGAAAATTTAAGGTATGTCCTTAATTAAAATTTGGCTTTGAAAGATTGCAAACTTGAGTCCCTAGCAAGGCAAGTGAGCTGAACTGGAGAGCTTAGGGACCTGAATAGTGTAGAAGCTGGGAGGTTTTCCAAGTACTCTATCAGTCTAGGTTTTGTGTCCCAAAGAAGGAGAGAAAGTTACTAGGAAAGGATGTAAGTTAGAGTTGTCAGAATTCAGGCAGAATGGAAGTTAGCAAGTAATCTTTACATAGATAGTGAAAGGGCATGGAGCTGTATAAAACCCTTCCAACCAGCAGAAGGGCTACTATGCCATGGTGCTGTTTGTGCCAGGGCTTAAGGGGGGGGAGAATGAAAAGTTTGTGATCCTTGGAAGAAGAGGCAGAGGCAACTTGGAAGGACTACAGAATTGTCATGAGGCCAGTCAAGAAGAAAAAAAGAAGGGCCAAAGCCCAACTTAAATTTAACTTGGCTTCATCTTTTAAAGAGAAGAAGAAATGCTTCTGCAAATACATTAGTAACAAAAGGAGGACTAAGGGGAATCTCAATCCTTTGTTGGATGCAGGAGGGAAGACAGTGGTCAAGGATAAGGCCAAGGTACTCAATACTACTTTGCTTCAATCTTCAGTAATGCAAGCAGTTGTTTGCTGGGTACCCAGCCTCCTGATATGGAAGATGGAGATGGGTATCAGAATGAAGTCCCTATAAATGAAGAGAAAATTCTTAGTGACCTGCTGAACCACTTAGACACACACAAGGCTATGGGCTGGATAGGATCCACCCAGGGGTACTGAGGGAGTTGGTGGACGTGCTCATAAAGCCACATTCTGTCATGTGTTATCAGTCCCAGCTAAGAGGTTCCAGCTGACTGGATGATTTGATTGATAATAATTTGATGAGGCAGGAATTCTAAAAACAGAATTATTTTTATTTTCCTGAAAAGCCTCACCCCAAAGCTATATGCAAAACTAGTTAAATTTTGTTTACAGGTTCTAATTCATAGAATCAACCAAGTTGGAAAAGACTTCCAAGATCATCCAGTCCAATCTATCAAACAGCCCTAGCTAATCAACTAGACCATGGCAGTCTTTGCTTGAACACCCCCAGGGACAGTGGCTCCACCACCTCCCTGGGCAGCCCATTCCAATGGCAAATCACTCTCTCTCTGAAGAACTTCCTCCTAACATCCAGCCTATACTGCCCCCGGCTCAAGTTGAGACTGTGTCCCCTTGGTCTGTTGCTGGTTGTCTGGGAGAAGAGACCACCCCCCAGCTGGCTACAACCTCCCTTCAGGTAGTTGTAGACAGCAATGAGGTCCCCCCTGAGCCTCCTGCCTGGCCCCTGCTTGCCGCCCCCCTTTGTGTCATCCCCACTCTCGTGATCACAACACACCCCCTTTGTAGATTGCACCACTGTGGTATTCATACCTGTTGCATGTTAATTAAACCTATTTGGCACTTGACTCCATTTGAATCTTAATTCTGTTCCTGAGAATGTTGTTAGTCACATTAAAGGTCCACTTGAGCGTCGCCCAGGAGTTAAGCTCAGCTGCTCTCAGCCCTTCTGATATTTGAGGACAAGCTGGAAGGAAAGAGGTTTGATTTCTGTGAAATTACCCACCATTGGACCGTGATGGACACTTAAGGGAAGAGTGTTTTCAGACTGATTAGGATAAAGTTCAGAGTGAGAGATCTGAGTTGCTGAGACTAGGAGAAAGGGGCTGAAAGGGAGTAGGTGGACCTGATACTCGGAGAGGAAGACATGTGATGGGTGACTTTGTATTTGCTGTTGTAACAACTGAAATGTCAGTGCTGACATTGGTTGTAGGAAGAAGTGAAAGTTTTGTAGGGAAGGTATTTAATATGTTGGTAACACAATGAGGAATATGTGCAAGTGCTAAGGAGATGGCTTGGAAGAGGAGAAGATGTGTCTGGCAATATAGTTTCATCTCTGCCATTGCCTTTGTGTCAGATCACTTCAGGCTACTCTGGCAATCTTCAAGTGACATCTGAGCCATCAGTGCAGAAGTGAGTGCTGAACTTGTGCTAAAGAGATGACTCAAATATGTTGATCTGAAAAGAGAAGCCTGCCAGTGGCAGAGCTTTCAGAAATGCCCATCGATGTGATTGGCCACTCATAACAGATAATAATTGACAAGAAAAACAGTGACCAATTTGAAACCTTAGTGAGGATGAGATGTCAGAGCAGGGACGACAATCAGCAGTATCGAAAGAACCAGAAAGGCCACATAGGAAGTGGATTGAGGAAGTGTGAGAAGTGTAAGTTCCTTGAGATTTGCCTGGAAAGAGATCACGAATGACCCTGACGGAGAGCAATTTCATTCACAGAGAAACAGCGGAAGCTGGCCTGGATGCTGTCCAGCGTAGAGTTGGAAGAGAGGAAGTGAGTGCATTGACTTCAGCCTACATTTACAACAAGTTTTACAGATAAGGAAAGGGAGGAAAGGAGTAACTGCTGAAATAGGTGAGGCTGTTGTTGTCTTGTTGATAGAGGAAAGAGAGGAGACAGGGTGAGAAGGCAGAGGGGCAAATAGGGACCAAGTTTGGCTGAAACAGAAATGTACCGCTGAAGACAACTGAAGTTTGACGAGTGAAGGCACGTAGTTTATGGGCTCTGCATGGTGGTATACTCGCAAACCAACGAGAGAATTTCGATGGAAGCCCAAGCAGCTTCCATGTTTCATGAAAAATCTGCCAAAAGGTTTTTTTTTTTTCTTCTGGTGAGTTGTAACTGAAGCAGCCTTTTTCCTTCCACATGGCTGTGGCAGACGGCAGGGCACAGTGCCGATGTGTGCCGGTGTTACGGTGGCTGCTACGGAGTTGGCTTGGTCTCTGGAAGGAGAGTAACACGTCCAGACTTCAGGGGCTGCACAGCCTAATTGTCTGGCTGTCGTCCAGCTGCCGATTGACCCAATAAACTCTAATGAATCTGGATTCGTGCAGTCTGATTTGCTTCCTCTCCCCCATTATGTGCCTTTCTCAGTCTATGAAGAGCTGAAACCTGAGTGCTGGCTTTGACAAAAGGAGTGAGAGAGGGGGGATGGAGAGGAAGAAAAGGCAGATAACAGCCGAATGTAATCAGTGTTTTATTACCATCCTCAGGAAGTAGGAATGGCTTTGAAAACAAAAAAAAAAAAAAGAAAAAGTGGTTGGTTGGGGCAAGGAAAGTTAGTTATGTTAAGGTTATTCGACAGGAAATTACAAAATACAAACAGACAGAAGAAACACATTTTAAAATGGGGTAGGAAATCTCAAGTTACTTCACTGTATATATTCAAAACCCCCAAAGCAAGGGCTGGAAATAGCAGTTTAAACAAAAGCTATCTTATCTGATAAAGGCATTTCAAGCACAAAAGGAAATTTATATATTGGGTTGACAGTCTTAAAATAAATTGATTGTCTTGATAACGCCAAAGATTTAATTGTGGGGAAAAAAATTGGGTTCACTTGTATGACCTAGAGACAGAGTAAATTCCCATGTAATTTCATTCCTTTTCTTTCTTTGTACATTTCTTGTCTCCTAAGCTGTGTTGATCAGCATTTTTCAGAAATGTAAAGGTAGATTTATGCATGTAGGACGAGGCTGATAAAATATGTGCATATTTTAGAGACTTCCATGCAAACCAGATGCGATTAATTTCCTATGCCACTGTATAGAAGCATATTAATGGCACCTCAGCAAGTACTATTCAGGTGCAGAAAGATTTTGGCAGGAATGCATCTTTTTTGTATATGAGTAAAATTTCTGGTACTAGTGATCAGAATTATTATTTTATTCATTTAATTGTTAGTGTACTTGCAATATACCCTTGAATACTTGCTGTGTCTTTTCACTGTATGTGAGGAAAGGAAACCATTCTGATACTGCATCACCTTCATCCTGAGTCTGTAAAACATTTACGAGTGCCAGGGGAGAAGAACTTGCTTGCTATCATGGTTCTGCTGTAGGTACTAAACCAGAAAGAACAGCAAGGAGGACCTTTCCAGTACCTGAACTGTCACCAAATATTCTGTTATGACCAAACATATCTTTAAAGAAAGGTGTCCTCCTAGTAAGATAGAACATAGAGGTGAAGCAATTTGATTTGCTGGGAGGCAGGGATTAAAGAAGGAGAAGAGGAGGGAATAACTTTTTTGTGTGAATTAGATTGTCTGTTCAGATCAAAGACTTGCAACACTGTGACAAATATCTTGCTTGCTTTTGACCAAAGCAGTAAGAAGAAGCATTAACAGGTTTGTAGGTGTACCTGCCTGGCTACTATGACTTAGAATTTTGTGTTCTTCCCCTCTGCATATCTAACAGTACGTTACAGGATGGCATGCACACCTGTGACTTAGTGCTTCATCATACCTGCTCAGTCCTGGGAAACTTTTTAAGTTTAGAGTTTTTTTGCCCCTAACTAGTTTGTCCACTATGCCTGTGACTCCATATTACACTGTTGAGCTTTCATAATCTACAAACACAGCAAAATAAAGTCTGGTAGGAGGGCACGTTCTGGGTGTCATATTGGAAGTTAGTGGTAAGTAATGCTTCTCCATGGACACCAAGAGTGCTTAAAATTGTCTAACCTCATGGAGCTCAGATGTTATCACTGAAGTAAACCAGAAAGGTGAGTTTACATTCACTCATGTGGAGGAATGCAAGATCTAGTAGCATCCTATTTCTGGAAAATCTTGCTAGGAGTCCTGTTAAAGCTGTTAAAATCTGATGGGTCTTATAAAGGGTTTTGCTCTAATATAGAAAATAAATATCAACTGTGAATGGACTATGAGGATTAGGTTGCAGTATAAATATTCTGAACTTGTAATTGCTGGATTTTGCATTAAAAATAAATAGTGACACCTGTTCAGGGAAGAGGTTGATTCTTTTTTTTCCTTTTCTGTTGATTTATGTCTTGTTTAAATGACCTCCTATGTTAGTAGGATTTCATAACTCAACTGGGGAACTTCACAAGGGAAAGCTGTGGAAGGAAAATAGCTTCCCTTTTTAAAAAGGGGAGAGTGTTGCTGTTATTCATGAATCACTAATCTAACCCAGCAAGTATTTAAAACGTAAGGCAAAGAAAGAAAAGAAAAAAAAGAAACTAAACTCAGATAAAATAAGAAATGGAGCTTCACTCTCATGATGATGTTAAATGTTTTTAAAACAGAAAATGCAATTTTACATTATACTCTACAGAGGGGAGGCTACTTTGGGAAAATTCTATTTGCTGATTTTGAAAGGTGTGTACATGAAGCTAATTGTGACTGCTGGGAGAATAGAATAGAACAGAATCAACCAGGTTGGAAGAGACCTCCAAGATCATCCAGTCCAACCTATCACCCAGCCCTATCCAGTCAACTAGACCATGGCACTAAGTGCCTCATCCAGTCTTTTCTTGAACACCTCCAGGGACGGTGACTCCACCACTTCCCCAGGCAGCCCATTCCAATGGCAAATCACTCTCTGTGTGAAGAACTTCCTCCTAACATCGAGCCTATACTTCCCCCCTGAGCCTCCTCTTCTCCAGGCTAAACAACCCCAGCTCCCTCAGCCTCTCCTCCATAGGGTTTGTGTTCCAGGCCCTTCACCAGCTAGGTCAAGAAACACAGAGTTAGTTTTATCTCCTGGCTTTTGTTATGTCACTTGGTTAAGCGAATCTGTGCCATCAAGTGTGTTTTGCTGGTAATGGAACGGAGATTTAGTGTGTGGGTGACTTGAGATAAGAGCAAACATTGGAGCTGGGTCTTTCCTCCATTTCTCATCTGACTGTTGTTCGTGCCTTACCCATTGACAAGTGGATCCAAAGTGCTTCTGCTGAAAGATCTACCAGCTGAATTTTGGAATTTTTAGGTCTGTTCAGCACCCAAAATTATTCCTCTTTCTTAAAACTCATGTCCCTGCATCTTTGAAATGCCACGGTGTGTAAAGCTTGAACTAATTAACCAGCAACAGATGTAAACTCCATTCATATACAAACCATATGTTACTGTTGTAGTTTTGGTACTTGTTTTCTTTGAAAACAATGAAGGCTGAATGTATATGGTTTTAGTTTTGCAACTTTTTAGTGCTTTCTAAATACGGACAGTAGTGTAGTTTATTTCAAGGTGTCTTGAAAAGAGCATCTGGCACATTTCCAGCTTCGTTCTAATCAGTCTCGGGCATTTAAAAATAGATTAATTAAAAAGTAAGTATTAAGAAGTGTTTAATAGAGATTCAGTCTTGAACTGGGGTCTCTAGATATTGGGTGATATTTGTGATCTTTGCTCCTGGAGAAGAATTCTGTGAAATCTTGTGTCTCATTACAAACCCCAAAATTTCTTCTGAGCACTTCCAGTTTTAGAGAGGGAAGAAAAAGAGATCAACACTAAGATTTAATTTTGTTTAGAAGCTTCAGGAGATGGAAGAATAAAAAAATACAGAAAACTTTTTTTAATGCAAGATTTTAATTCCTATTTTATTGATGTGGCTCGAATGTTACAGATTAGCAGTGTTACCACACATTCACAGTAACAAAAATGGTCTTCCTCCTGGGGTTTATTTAGTAGGGCTGCTGTCTTGCAATTTGTGAGGGGACAGAGGTGTCTGTCTCTCTGTTTTGGGACAATGGCAATTCACTTTATTGTGCCAGACAGACATACATCTAAAAGTTTCCTTTATATTCCCTTCCCTCTTTCATGTGAAAGCTCTGCAGTTTGGCCTGAGGGAAATAGCCTACAAAAGAAGGTACCAGATTTTGCAGCCCCTCTTGTAGTGTATTGATATTGCTGCTTGAAGGCAGCCTGAAGGAGCCATTAGAGCTGTTTTAGAAAATGAAGAGGGGAAGGGGAAGACTAAAGTTTCTGTAGCTCTCTCTGTCTCTAAAAGTCCTGAGACCTACACTCTGTGTTAAACTGCAGTTTCAGAAACATTGTATTGTTAGCAACACTTAAGATATGCTTGGAAAAATCTTACATATTTTTTTCTACAATATTATGAGATCTATTACTTACTTTAGCTGCCTATAATATTTTTCTTCACTGTGTATATATTTGTAGTATATAGTATATACTATATGTATATACTATATACATATGTATATACTATATACTATATGTATATACTATATAGTACAAATATATACACAGTATATACATATATACTACTATATATGTAGCATTAGTATATACTATATATAATATAAATATTCTTTTCTTATTGGTCAATTTAATTGAAAAAGTAGAAAGTAAATATGCTTTTTTCCCCCCTTCAGATACATCAAAAAAAAATAGATAACAGAAAAAAAATGGTTTGATTTCTATATCCTCTAATTACCCCACTAAACACAAGCTAATTTGTTCTAGGTGATGGTAGAACATAAACCATGTCTTGAAGTATATAGGCATATAAAACTTGTATTGAAGGGAAAAATATGTCTTAAGAGAGATGCATGTTATTGTGTGCTAGTTTGAGCCTAGCTAGCATGTTTTGGTGAGAAGAACTAGATGATAGGCTGTAAAACGAAAACAATGCTGAGGTCTACTTCCCTCACAGTCTTGCTGGAATGTGTAAAGAAGAAAGGCAAAACAAAGATTAGGGCACTTGCTTCTTCTCTCCGCTGGGGAGCTTTGCCTGCTGGGGAGAGCTCGTGGCTGCTGGCTGGACTCCATCTTGCTTTCTAACCTCACCCTCCTTTTGCTTGGCTGCTTCACCTTGCTTTTTAACCCTCTTGGCCGAACCTCCATTCTTCCTTAGGACTGGGGTAAGGTTGAGAGGGGTAGGGGAAGGTGAGGGGTGGTTGAGAGCCCCTCCTGGGGACTCAGGTTTCTGGGAGGGGAATTGTGTTTGTATTACCTTTTTTTACCTTGTCTATTTCTGTCTATAACTGTATATACTGTAACTATCTGCTTGTAAATTGTGCCAGCTGTAAATATAAGCTTCATTCAAATTTCCAGAGCCGACTGAGTCTAGTCTGGGTGATTTCTAAAAGTGTGGGGGGGCGGGGGATACCCAAACCATCACATCTTGTCAGGATAAGACTACGTTAGAAAATTACTTTGATGCTGAATACCAGTGTCTAGTAGAAGAATGAACTATCCTCAATGTTTACAAAGTTATCAGCATACCAGATATTTGACAACTTTTAAGCAGTCTTTGCTGTACAAGTGTTGTGATGCAGGTAGTCGTAAAGTAACAGCAAACGAAGATTTCAGTGCAAATGCAAACGACTCTTAGATGACACGGAGCTGTCAAATGTCTGTGCTGCAGATTTTCTCTCTGAATGTACTCCAGGACTTGTGGTTTCATAGATACAGTGGAACTGCTAGTTAGTAATGTGCTTTTTGTTTATGTTCTCCTTTGCTACCTTGACAGTGACCCTTGTTTTACCAGTTTACACCCTAGAGTCATAGAATCGTATCCTAGAATTGTCAGGGCTGGAAGGGACCTCAAGGATTGTCTCGTTCTGACCCCCCTGCCTTGGGTGAGGACACCTCTTTCTAGATTGAGTTTCTCAGAGTCCTGTCCAGCCTGGCCTTAAAGACCTCCAGGGATGGGCTTTCCACCACTTCTCTGGGCAACCTGTTTCAGTGTCCCACCACACTCATGGTGAAGAACTTCTTCCTAGTATCCAATCTGAATCTGCCCGCTCTAGAAGTCTGCTTCACCTTTCTCATCTCAGGTGTAAGCACATACTGTGGGATCTTAATCTTGCTATAAAATCCTCAAATAATTTATGTTGCTTTAATTTCCATGTTGTTTTTTCTGTGTGGAAGACTCTCAGATCTGGCTTTTCTTCTGAGTTTTCTCTCAGGTAACACATGTCAATTTTACTCTGCTTCTGAAGCAGCAAAATGTGGAAAGTAAATAGCATTTGAAATATCCCCATGGTCTCCTAACAAGCCTAGAGCTTGTAGAGGGGTCAGATTTGTGTGTTATTTCAAAATCAGGCTGAGCTGAAGAACTTTTGAGATAAGTTTATTTCTCCAAGCAAATACCTTTATTTAAAACTTTTTTTCTTTTTCTTTTTCCCCCCAGTCTGCTTAAGTCAAAGCATCCTTTAGTGTAATATGTGATGAGAAGAAACTGAGTAAACATTATATACCAACACAGATACCGTGAGAGTGGTGTGAATTATTAAAACTTGGATATTAGCTGAAGGCCTGAGTAGAAAGGACCATGCAGGTGTTTCTTTTCCACACAGCCTCTTCTCCAGCAGGTTTGATGTCAGTGTAATCTGGTGGCTGACCTATAAGATAACAGTAGTTAGCATTTTAAATCCAGCCTCTTTAAAACCAAATGACTGACAAAAATTGGAGCATTGGAGTCAAGCATGTAATGACAAATAAAGGCCAGGAGACTGGTTTATGTGCTTCCCTTCTCGGTTTCATTGGTTCATCGCATGTCTTCGATTGTAAGGGACCTTAAAGATCATCTAGTTCCAACCGCCCCACCATGGCTGGGACATCTTCCATTACCATTGAGTTGCTCAAGGCCTCACCCAACCTGGCCTTGAATGCTTCCAGGCAGGGTGCATCTACAACCAGAACTGGATGCAATACTCCAGGTGGGGTCTCATGAGAGCAGAGTAGAGAGGGAGAGTCACTTTTCTTGTCCTGCTGTTCCTTGCAACCTATTCTCCCAGGCATTCTGCCTACCTACAGGGGAGAGGACTTTCTGTTAGATCTTGATTCAGGCTAATTTTATACATATACCCAAGGATACTGCCAGCTATATGACAAGAACTCCAGGTGTTTTCAAGTGTCTTCATAATCCCATCACAGGACCAAAGTAGCTTTTTTTCTGGTGTGGTAGTGCCTTGGTAATGAGAAAGAAAGAATGAACTTCACTCCATGGTTGCTATTAGTGATGAACTCCATTTTCCTGAATGATGGGTTTGAGGAGTCCTGTGAGGACCAGAGAAATGTCTGGGTTTGCAACCAGCACAAGAGGATTACTGAATTCAGAGGAGACTCACAAATTGCTTGGAAAGCCATGAGGAAAAACTGGTGTCAGGGAATGAAAGACACTGCAAATTTGAGTACAGGATGCACTCATTTGTCCTTGTATATAATTTGAATTGATTTGCAGTAACAATTGCATTTTTGAAAGCATGGAGGGAAAGCATCTTCTAATAACATGTTCACAGTCTGTAAGAGACATTTTGCAGAACTGGGAACAGATCCTGGGTCACCTAGGAAAAATAAATCGGCGTTGGGCTGTAATGAGCAGCCTGTTCAATTACAGCTGCTGAACACAACTTATGTGCTGCCCCGTGTATGGTAAGGTTATGTCCATCTCTATTTCTTGTGGAAACACTGTGGATATTCCCACCACACCCACTCTGTCTCCATGTCTGCCCCTTAGGGAGGTTTAACAAAGTTTGGAACTGTTTTCACCTGTATTTAAGAAAGGTAAAGCCTGTTTTAGGGTGGCCTTTTATTGGAAGGCTCAGTAAGGTGTCAGATGGCCTGCAAGTATGATTTCGTCAGGTTTAGGCACTGGGGAAAGGATCAAACTCTGGGACAAATTCTAGTAATAGAAACTCTGTAGGTGCATGCAACTGGTATGTAGAGTTTTTAAATGATTTTAAAATGAGGTCAGATGTATTTGAGTGAGTTACATCTAGCAGGGAGAGATTAAAGGTGATCTTTATTGTTTAAACACTGGTAGTCACTGACCATTTTAAATCTCTAATGACATTGCTCTCTTGGCACACTCCCTCCTCTGGAGTTAGGAGGGTCCCTCGATTATGGCCCCTTTCAGCTATCTCCTGTCACATGGTAGATGTGAAATGAGCATACAGTGTTGTTTCTTTTTCCTTTTCACATCACCAGCTCACCTAACTGGGGAAAGTAAGTCATAAACCAAGCAATCCTAGTGGCCTACTAGGATTGAAGACAGCAAATCACAGAAACATTTAGGTTGGAAAAGACCCTTTAAGATTAAATCTGACCTTTAGCCTAACGCTATCAAGTGTGCCATGTCCCTCAGCATCACATCTACACATCTTGTAAATACTTTCACTGATGGTAGCTCAATCACTTACTTCACTGAGCAGCTTGTTCTAGTGCTTGACAGTCTTTCAATGAAAAAAACTATTCCTAATATCTCAAACTAGGATTGGATAATTTCATCTTGTCCTATCACTCATTACTTCAGAGAAGAGGCTGACCTTCACCTCACTCTCAGGTAGTTGTAGAAAGCAGTGAGATCTCCCCTGAGTCTCCTTTTCTCCTGGCACAACAACCCCAGTTTCCTCAGTTGCACCTCTTAAGACCAGTCTCCAAAGTCGTCTCCAGCTTCATTGCCCTCTGGGCCTGATCCAGCACCTCTATGTCCTTGTTGTAGTGAGAGCCCCAAACCTAAACACAGTACTCAAGGTGTGGTCTCACTACTACTGAGTACAGGGCGACAGTCACTTCCCCAGTCCTGCTGGCCATCTGTGATACAAACTACAATACAATTGGCCTTCTTGGGCACCTGGGCACAATGATGGCTTGCTACTGGCCAGCACCCGCAGGTCTTTTTTTGCTGGGCAGCTTTCCAGCTACTCTTCCCAAAAGCTGTAGCATTGCACAGGGGTTTTGTGACTGAAGTGTAGGTCCTGGTACTCAGTCTTGCTGAATTTCCTACAGGTGGCTTCAACCCAGTGATCCAACCTGTCCAAGTCCCTCTGTGGAACCTTCTTCTCAAGCAGATCAACACTCCCTCCCAGCTCAGTGTCATCAGCAAACTTACTGTGGGTGTACTCAATGTCATCCAGATCAGTGATAAAGATGTTAAAGGGAACTGCCCTGAGCCCTGGGGAACACCACTTGTGACCAGCTGCCAACTGAGTTTAACTCCATTCATTACCACTCTTTATGCCAGGCTTTTTAGCCATTTTTTTACCCAAGAGGGAGTGTGACCATCCAAGCCATGAGTAGCCAGTTTCTCCAGGAGGGCACTGTGGGAGACCATGTCAAAGGGTGTACTAAAGTCAAACAACATCCACAGCCTCTCCTTCATCTGCTAATTGTGTCACCTTGTCATAGAAGGAGATTTGGTTTGCCAAGCAGGACCTGCCCTTCATGAACCCATTGTGAGTGGGCCAAATCCTCTGTTTGTCCTGTATGTGCTGCATAATGGTAGTCAAGTTATCTATTCCATAACCTTCCTAGGTCAGACTGATGGATCTGTAGTTCCCCAGGTCCTCCATCTGGTACTTCTTGTAGAAGAATGTCACATCTGCCAATCACCAGTCATCTGGGACCTCCACCAGTCAATCAGGACTACTGATAAATGGTGGAAAGTGGCTTGGATGAGCACTTCTGCCAGCTCCTTCCATACTCTTAGGTGCATCCCATCCAGCCCTGTAGACTTGTGTTTGTTTAGGAGGGCTTCATTCTGGTCCTGATCCCTACCTTCCAGCTCAGGAGGCCGAGTGTCTAGAACACAACTGGTCTCACTATTAAAGACTGAGGAAATTACAGCATTAAGTATCTCAGCCTTTTCCCCCTTCTCCTTTATCATGGTTTCCCCCCACATCCAATAAAGGGTGCATGTTCTCTGAAGTGTGACTTTCTCTGAAAGCAGTGTTACACAAATTCTTATTGTGCTTCAGTGCCTCTGCTGTTGTGTTTTGCTGTTTGCCTTCCATTCATGTCTGCAAAGTAACTGCCTGGTCTGAGAATTTCTTGCCTTCTGCTGTTAAAGTTTTTGTCTCATCTCATCTTATGTGGACTGTAGTTTAGAAGCAAAATGTTTTCAGGAGATGGAAGGATAACAATTTTACTCCTCATTTTCCAGAGACCTGGCCTGAGACCTGTGGGTGTGATCCTTGTGTATTACTGAAGTGGACTTCAATGGTGTGACCAAACGTAAGTGATAAACTTGGCCCTGCGAGGCTCTGTTTGCTCTCTTGGAATTAACAGATGCTTTAAGATCCCCATGTCATGCCCCTGCTTCTGTAATGTGCACACAATGATATCATTCTCTTCATCACACAAAGATGATGTGAAAACTAATCACTTAATGTTTGTAATGCATTCAGATGTTGTTGTGATGAGCACTGTAGGAAAACCCACAAATGAATAATTCATTGTTTAAATCAGGCTCTGAATAGTGCACAGTAAACAAGACGTGGGGCTTCATGCTGAATAGTAAGAGTAAGGCCAAATAATTAATGATGACTTGTTCAATTATCACTGTCCATTCAGAGTACTGAAAGGAAATGGGATCCTATGGAAAGAACGTGGTCATGTGCTAAGGGACTGTTTGTTGGTGTATGACTGGAAAGCATAATAAAGTAGTTTCTTTTTTTCTTCTTTCTACCAGTCACCTTCAGCATTAGTTATGATGTGTGTTTTGGAACAAAGATGAAGTGTGCTAGGCTTTCTGAATTGCCTGATTTTAACTCTATAGGGCTCTCCTTACAATGATGTGATAGCATTTGAGAATACTAATCTTGTCTTTAATTCTATTTTCATAGTTTCATACCACTCAATGAATGCTTTTGGTCACTGATGCTTAAGCATCAAATAGAGAGTGTAACATTTTCTCTGTTTGTGGTGGGTCTCTGGGTATAGATTTTTAGTTTGGGTTTTTTCTCTTCATGTGAAATGGTCTTAAGAGATGCTAATGGAAAAAAAGGAGCACAACTTTCCCCTGTGTACTGGCTGCAAGATAGGGGTTTGGTTTTGATGGAGTCGCAGTGGTGGAATAGCTTGTTGCTGTATTCAACCTTGTGACCTTCCTTTGGATGATAGCTCTAAATGTTTACATTTAGAGAGTGAAAAAGAAAGCTTAAGGAGATATTTGAAGCTACACTACACAGAAATATGTCAATAATTCAAGCTGACTGATGGCTCTTTTAGTAACCAAAGTCACCTGCAATTTTTTGTAGTCCTAGAGCATAAGCAAACTGTAACATGCAATCAGTTCCACTCTGCAGACAGAACTGGTGTTTTTCTCTCAGACATCACCTCCTTACTTCCCCTAAGTTGAATCTTTAAAAATCACTTTGTGTCATTTGATCAATTTAAAATACTGAATATACTCAGGTAATTATACCAAACTTCTTGCATTTCACTTCTTCCAGTGACAATAAAGCTACTGACAGTGCAGCATTGAAGATAAACCATAATTTCCATGAAAAACAGTTGTGATTTACATTTACCATTTAAAAAAATCTCTTAACTGTTTTTGAAGCAGCTTTTGAAGAGTGGTGATTTATAGCTTAAAATTGAGGGCTTCATCGTTTTCTCTTAAAAGCGAACAGTTTTCAGTCTGTTTATTGGCCCCTAAAGATGAATTTTGCATTTAAAAAGCCACCAAAGTGCTGAGCTGTTTAATTTTGCCAAAGTTTGTGTCAGCTCAGCGTTCTGTTTATTTCCAGTAAAAAATCTTTTCCCAGATTTTGAGTGTGCACGTTTAACAAGATGTGGTTAGTCACTACGGTGATGGTGAGACCAAAATGTGGTTTGAGGGGGTCACTGATATCCATTAGGTGCTTCCATGCAGCTGCATATTGGCAGATTGTGGCCAGTATCAAGGCACTTAGCCTGGACTCCATAACTGGGAAAAAGTCTCTTAGAGTCATTTTTTTTTGGTTGTTGTTTTAGAAATACTAATCAAACCATGCCATAATATTTTTGGGCCATGCTATCAATCAGCTTTGGGGGCAGGCCAAATTTTACAGTTTTTTTCTTGAGGCTATTATAGGAATTATTTTGGCTTGTAAGTATATTCTGTTTATTTCTGGTTTAAAATACCCTTTCTAATTGGATAAATAATAATGTATACTGCATGTATATTTAGAACAATATGGAATGACCACTTATTCAGGTGTAGGTGTGCTTTAAGAGTGGTGTCTTTTTCAGTCAGAATGTAGTTGGAGTTAGCTTCTTTGTAGCTTCAACTTCAGAATCCTAGGGGTTGACCTCAGGTCTTCCCAGATGTTTTCTGCCAAAGGTTCTGGGTAGGACTATCCTTCCTGCCTGCAGTTGTCATGGTAGGCCAAAAATAGGCCTAATATGTGTCCTGGCACGTCCAGGCATGGTTCCTCACTCCCCCCCTCCTTCTTCTGGAGTAGGGAGAGATGCAGGAAAGAGGACAAAGAACCTGGAGCCACTGAGTCTAAAAACCCTGGCTTACCCAGACTTGTTTTACTCCTGTTTACATCCTGTGGTAAACAAGGTACGTACTATTGGCTTGTGGCTGCCTTGTGCAAGGCCTATGTTTTCCCAGATTTGGGTAAAGCAAGCCTACGGCTTCATCTAATGTAGTTAGCTCTGGCAAAGTGCCATGCTGATTGGTTAATGGATGTGCTTATCTCACTCAGTTGCCCATTGAAGCAATTATGATTCAGGCAATTGATAAAAGTAGACCAAAAGTTGTAAACAACTTGCCATGCCTCATCTTGCTATACCTTGCCTCACATTGCCTTGTTGCCTTGGGGACCAGGAAGCCTTGCTGCTATACTGCTATACCAAGCTTTGATGCCAATATGTATTGCCATACTGCTATACCAAGCTTGTCTACCTGGAAACTCTGCCATGCCTCAGCTTACCAGGTAGAAGCATAGTACCTGTGCTGTAGGCAAGTGTCATTGCTGAAAGCTTCCCGAAACCCATGGCCAGCCTTAGTGTGAACAACCCCACAGGCAGATAATTACAACCAAGACTACGCTGAAGGGGTCAGACCAGGAGAGCCAAGTGCTCCCAAGCAAGCTGCATTACTGCCACTAGCACTTACAGCTATTCTAAGTGAGTAAGTCGCTCCCAGCCTGAGCACCTGCTAATACAGATCTCACCACAGTTTTCATGGTGAGACAGAGCAGGTTACTGCCTAGCAGCTAGCAAGATACTGTGCTTGCCTGCAAACCTCCATGCTGAGCTTGGAGCCCTGGGAGGACACTATCTGCTTGAGAATGGACTAAGACCAGGTCAGAGACCATGCAAGCCCCAGCTCCCCAACAGAATCCTGGGAAGCTCTAAAAGCTTTTGCTGGTTACCATATTGATGACAGCACCCCTCCAAGTGTTTTGGATACTGTCTGAAATATAATGCAGCCCCAGAAATCCAGAGATACTAGTTTATGAGTAAATATTCTCTAAAGCCTCTCTGTAATAAGTTCCTTCCCAGTTACACTCACCCCAGCTTCTACCGCATTCAGTTGTTTGGAACCCTCTATCACACAAGATATAGAGATAGGTTCCATCATTTCATAGTTTGATGGCATCAGATGACACTGTGCACCCATAGCTTCTAAAGCTGTATACTCTTGTGGTTTTGACGTACCAGGCCTCTGAGCCACACAGCCCAATATAACTGATTGTCCCCCCTCTCCACCTGGTTAAAGGCAGGTCCCCTCTAATCCTGATTGGAATCACATGCATGTTGTAAGAATGCTTGGAGGTCCCTTCAAAATTATCAGAAGCAATGGCAATTCATCTGCTCTTTTGGGGAGATTTTCCACTGGAAACTGGGGCAGCATTCTTCTGGGAAGGGTTTCCTTGCAGTTCACAGACTTGCACAGCTAGGACTGAAGTGGAGTTGCCATCCCATTTTGTCATGTCTTCCCTATGGTCACATTAGTAAAATCGGGGGATACGCCATGATGTGCACTTCCCAGATTTACTCCCTTGGCCTACTCTTAATAGCTGAAATACTGGACTTTACAGCTGTGGAGCAGGGCATGTTCTCTTGGAGTCACTGGATCTCCTGGGACAGATCCTCCACAGCTGGAATACAGGAGCTGGCATACAGGCTTGTACATGAGAAGAGTGATTTCCCTCATATTGCCAGAGCACGTTAATATAGTTTTTTTCACCTCCCTTGCCTCATCTCTTCCTGAAATAACTTTTCATTGTCTTGGCCAATTATGGGAGGGTTGGGCAGTGCTGAGATTGTTATGAAATAAGGGACTGGCTAGAGGGGGAAGATAAAGCAGGCTTTTTCTGCTCTGCCAGTGCAAGGGGTGCCTCTGTGCCCAGCTGGGAGTGAGCTGATAGGGGTGGGATGTGAGGGACATTTTCAAAATTGTGTTGCTGGCTTAAGGGTGGCTGGGAATTATAATTGGCCATAAATCAGAATGAAACTGATGCTGTTTACAGAAGAACTTGGAGTTATTCTATCTGTAATAATAATTTTGCCTGGTCTAGAATGAGTCATTATAATTTTTATCAGCTTTGCAATTAAAAAAACCCCAAACCCACATTTATTTTCAGCTAGAGATGATAGGAGCAGAAACTTATTTAAAATATTGAAGTCTAAGGCCCTTCAAGGAAGTGTTTCTTTAAATAAGTACATAACAGCATCTCAAACTTTGTGAGGTAGTTTGGTAAGCATCCCTTACAGTTATGTCTTTCTTCTCCTGTAAGCTGCCTGCTCCTTGTTTTAATCTCAAAACATCATCAAAGTCAGAACTTATGTGTTTAATACAGACATATATCTGCTCAGTGACTGAAGCAGGCAAAGTCCTATCTTTGTGCTTTTGCATTTTGTATAAAGAAAGATTGTTAGAAGAAAAGGATTTATAGCAGTGGGCATTTTAACTACATTTGTATATGAATCTGGAATTTTTGATCTTACTGCCAAGAACCACACATAAAATGTGTGACCGACACACAGGGTAACGTCTAGTTTTGCCCTCTGTAGAATACAAAGTTGTAGCTCTTTGGTGTAGAAAGAAATCAGAAGTGCCTATCAGAAGCATCTCCCTAGTCCATTTGGAAAAGAAAAATTGAGACTGTCCTCCTTCCATCCCCCAGGAAAATCCACTCACTTGATGTTCTTTAGGCTGCGCAGGCTCTCAAGGTCATCAAAGTAATTTTTTGAAGCCTGTGGCCGTAGTATTCTTATAGATAATAGCATCAGGCCCATTATCTCCTCCTCCTCAATTTTCTTTTGACTTCCTGCAATTTACATAGCATTGTCTACTAATATTTTCTGTGTTCTTTTAAAGTAAATCAAATAACACTTCCTATGTTGGCTCTGGATTTAATAAAAATCAGACATGCAGCATTTGGGACTCTTAAAATAACACATTTTAATACAAAGATGTGAGATGTCTTTTGAAATCTGTGGTGGATGTTTGTTTCCTGCTGGGCTTAATTTAGGAATCTAGTGCTAGCATTAAACCAAGGGGAAAAATGTTTGCTCTTTCATCTGTGTGCCACATCCCATCCAAAATCACAAACAGCTCCTTTAAATTTCTGATCTTTGTCCCCTGCTGGATGTGCATAATACAGATGCCTGTCTGACATATGAGACTGCCAAAGCCTTGAAAAAATAATAAAACTGCTAAGCTTTGCTTATGATTCTTGTCTTAGGCCCCATAATCATCTGCAGTTTGGGGAGAATGACAAGTGTCTGAGTCTGTTTTGGTTTAATAAAGATGCAGCTTTTTCTGAAGGAACCTCTTTCTTATCACATCAAAACTCCTGATACTTCTGGTAAAAGAAAACACAGGTTAAATGTTTGTGGAATAACTGGCTTCCCCCATAGCAGGGCACCGCTTCCCTTACTTTCATACTGCCTTTGAATACAGAAGTAAATATCTTCAGGCTCCTCATCTTAAAATTATTAAACTTGGGAAGGTCAAAACCAAATGTGAATTTCAGTCTTTAACATCTGGCCATGTAGCTCTCAAACTGTACCACATAACATGCAAAAGGATTTCTGGTTTTGTGCAAGCTCGTGTGAAACTACGTAGCTTCAGACATTCAGCTGCTTGGATCACATCAAGCAGCTGGGATCAGAGTTTCAGAAAAAGTTTCTGCTTTTTGCTTGATAAAAGCCCATCTCTGAAAAATCTTGGGCCTATTGTGCTGCAATAGAGATTACACATGAAAAGCATATTTTAAAAGAATAGTAAGTTGTAGAAACTTGGCACTGAAGAATTTTGATGCTAGAATCAATATTGGTCCTGTAATCTCAGTTGGTTTGTATGTAGGCATTATGATATAGATTTTAATTATATGCTTGCATCTGTCTCTTCTCTGTAGTTTCACTGCCTCATTTACATAAGCGCCCCTTCCCACCTCTTCCTCCCCTCAAACAGAAAGCACTCTTTAAACTGACAAGCTATTTGATGTTTTGTTTTTAATTCATGCAGTGCATGAGCAAGCTACAGTATGCTGTTCCAGCCCTGATATGAGGGGAAAATTAATATTTTCCCTGCAATTCTCTGTGGTACTTCAGCAATTGAGGAGCAGAAAGATCCTGTATAACTTAACAACAGCTTTTTATTAGTTGCAAGGGAAGTCCTGTCAGTGTAAACTTAGAGAATGTGTGTATTGAAATGTATCACAGAATTAACCAATTTGGAAAAGACCTTCGATCTCATTGAGTCCAACCTATCACCTAACACCTTCTAAGTAACTAAACCATGGCACTAAGTGCCTCATCCAGTCTCCTTTTAAACACCTCCAGAGATGGTGACTCCACCACCTCCCTGGGCAGCCCATTCCAATGCCAATCACTCTCTCTGTGAAGAACTTCCTCCTAACATCCAACCTAAACCTGCCATGGTGCAGCTTGAGACTGTGTCCTCTTGTTTTGTCGCTGGTTGATTGGGAGACAAGATCAACCCCCATCTGGCTACAACCTCCTTTCAGGCACGTGTAGAGAGCAATAATGTCTCCCTTGAGCCTCCAGAGCCTCCTCTTCAGGCCGAACAACCCCAGCTCCTTCAGCCTCTCCTCGTGGGGCTGTGCTCCAGCTCACTCACCAGCCTTGGTGCCCTTCTTTGGAAAGGTCCAAGCACCTCAACATCTGTCTTAAATTGAGGGACCCAGAGCTGGACACAGTACTTTAGATGTGGCCTAACCAGCACTGAGTACAGGGCAGGATAACTTCTCTTGTCCTGCTGGTCATACTATTCCTGATACAGCCTAGGAATAGTAAGTTGCTTTTACAAAGTGTGCATGCATAGATCTAGAACCTTCCATCCATTTCACCCTCATCAGGCCTAAGAGCAGGCCATAACTGCCCTACCCCCTCATCTTAGGCCTACAAGGCCTCAGCAGGCCGCATGATGCAGCTCAAAATTCCCTGCCAGCTACTATCCATTTTCCCTCCACAACCATAAGATAAGAAGGGACGCACACTCTCACCTGGAGAGAGATGTGAAGGGAAGGAGAGACGAAGGGAAAAAGAGCAGTATTGGCCAGGTACTGCAAAACTGAATGGAATAACAATATTACAACATCCTGGGACACCCAGATCCATCCCCTGGGACAAGCCTTGGTCTCTGTATTTTTCTTAGGGAACGCTGGGATCCACCAACCTGTGTCAACGCGATGTGCACGTACTGTTAGGGTAGGTCTCTGTGGTACTTCGTGGTTGGTTAGGCATAGGTTTATGTTTGCTTGCTACCCAGATTGATGGAAATGAGGAAAGAGGCCCATAGTTAAGTCCTGCCATTTGTGTAGCAGGGCAAAATAAATAATCCTCAGTTGTACTATGCCAGAGATTACCACTGACTAAACCCCATAGGAACAGTGCTCGCCTTGAGACAATATATCCTATATTTCACTTGTGAATGTATAACAACTTATTAATCAATTTTTAGCTGTATAAACTCTCTCAGAGTCAAAGGAAATGCCTGGTAACGTACAGATTGGTAACCTTGTCCTCTTCTGTCTACCTCCCAAAAAATCTTAAATGGTTGTTGAGGAAGGATATGCAACTTCTGTGCTGGTGTGCTAAAGGAGAAAAGGTGGGAATCAGAAATCCCTCTGCTTATCTGGGATGATGGAGTGCAATCCTCTTCACTACCCCTTAACTTGATTCATTTGCTCCAATTCTTTTCTATATTGATGTGCACTAATATTAGCCTTCAAGCAATTAAAAATATAATAATTGCTTGTACTGTTTTGCTTTTGGCATCTTTTTGTTATTTGTTTTTCCAGATCTTCATTGCTAAATATATTGTCCATCAAAATTTCCGAGAAACCCAAATTCGTGACCATGTTTCTGACAGTCCATGCTAAAAATTCCAGATGGCTTAGTAAGAGTGTTTTACTAGTGTAGCACATTAGTAGTAATGCCTGTGCTGGGTTTGATATTTGCCTTCCTAGAGAGTGATTGCTGGGAAACAGATAGAAGTCATCTTGAGATACGCAGAAATGCTCTTGTGAGCAAAGAAGTTACATCTGTGGATTTTTGGGCAATTTTTAATCCTCAATATTGTTTGTTTGGTTCTTTTCAAGTCCGTGCTTTCAAAGTATGGAGATTGCATATTTTAACTGACTATTGAACAGATTTCTGCATAAACAGGGTTTAATGGATGTTTGGTTTTCACTGCCCTAAGTTTACCTTGTCATGATTTCCAAAGCATTGTTCATTTTTGTGTTTATTTTGCCTTTCAATGGAAAAATAGGTTAAAAAATGAGGAAGGGTTGATTGCCACAAAAGAAAAAAAATGACAAATCTAATGCAAAAGGCATTTTTTGAAACCTACTTGTCTAAATAGTATTTTTAAAAGTAGTGTAGAAATGTAAAATGAGTGAATGTTTTTCAGTGGATAGGAGAATGGCTTTAGATTCAGTGTCATTAAACAGTTTCCTTAAATGGAGATGTGGTTAGAATGATTATTTATAAATATGCAGATGTACTTAAGCCCAATAACTGTCAAGCATTTGCATGTTAATGAAGTGTTACTGCACTAAGCAGTGGATAGCCAGCTGGAACTGTGGAGATAGGATTTATCCTGAGGATCTCAAGGAAACTGCCATGCAATGTAAACAGAAGGGATAGCTCCTATTGACCGGCAAGGATGCTGTTCACTATTGACACTTTTGTGTACTCCATCAGATGCGCAGTAAAACTAAGTTCCTGCTGTCTCTAACCGTTCTGTTTTTTCATCAAAATAGATCAATTCTGAGGACAGAAATTAATACCCTTCTTTCTCAGACAGACAGCAGAGAACTCATAAGGGAATAATTACAAGTCTAATTCAGCTCTTTTAATGACATCGGCCAGACGATTCTTAGATTCCAAGTCCCGAATGAGTTCCTAAGCTTTTTAACTCTAAGCTTCTAGGCTGAAATAGTATGACTTTTAAATTTTGTTTTCATTGGAAGATCAAAGAAATCACTGCAATATTAATTAACTGTGTGTATTTCTCTGTGTGTAGCCTGCTAAAAGACATTTGTGTATTTAATGGCATCCATTTGCTGGGTGAGATAAGGAAGGGAAAGAGCGCTGGTATGTGGAGCCTATAAAAGAAGTTGTATGCAGGGCTGAAAAAAGCTTCTGCAAGTTGGTCATCCACATATGTATGCTCTAGAAGATTTTTCTGTTGGATCTAACATGATAATCCTGGTGTGGGCTAGAATCCAGAAGGGTTTCTTGGTGTTGCCATTTGTTTTCTCTGGTGCAGGTTTTGAGCACATGAAGTTTATTTTTGTATAAAATTTACAAAAACATCGTTGGGAATGTGGAAGGAATGGTGTATTTCTATGTTGTTTTCTTTTTGGTAATGGAATAGCATTCATGACTTCCCTTTGTGTACAATGAAGGAGTGTTGGTGCCCTCTTTGTACAATTACAAGGTTCACTCCTACATGCAGCGTGGACTAACCATACTTTCTACCTGTTCTTCTCTATCAAATAGAAAATATTCAAGGAGTAAACATACAGAATCACAGAACTTTAGAGGTTGGAAGGGACCTCCAGAGATGATCGAGTCCAATCCCCCTGTCAAGGCAGGATCCCCTAGGGTAGTTTGCACAGGAATGTGTGCAGGTGGGTTTTGAAAGTCTCCAGAGGAGAGCCCACAACCTCTCTGGGTAGCCTGTTCTGGTGCTCTGTCACCCTCACTGTAGAGAAGTTTCTCCTCATCTCAGGGTTCTAGTTCCAATTTGTAGCCATTGCTCCTTGCCTTATAGCTGCTGACCACTGAAAAGAGACTGACCCCATCGACTTGACAGCCACCTCTCAGATATTTGTATGCATTGTTCAGATGTCCCCTCAGTCTTCTTCTCCAGACTAAACAGCCCCAGGGCTCTCAGTCTCTCCTCAAAGGGGAGATGCTCAAGTCCCCCAGTCATCCAGTACCAATTTAGCTCTTGCTTTAATTCTTTTTCTATTGAGCCTGCAAGTTTTGCATAGTCTGTTCTAAGTTATTTATCCAACAGAGACACTGATTTCATCCTTGGAAAGTCTCAGTTAGTAAGGAGTGCAAGTGACAGATGTTTTAAAACTATATTTGGAAAAGGCAGGAAGAGGAAATGGATGTTGAATGTAAGAAGTGCATGTCATGTGCTCTGAGTGGAACATACCAATCTTCCTTTCACATAAATGCACATGAGAAAAACCTGTAGGAGTCTGTAGTGCAGGAGACTTAAATACACAGCCTGGCACAGTTCCTCCAGGCTGAAGTTACAGTAGATGAGTTCATTACAAGAAAAGGTGCAGCAGCAGAACATGCTGATATACTTCATTTAGCAAGGATGCTAAATGTATGTATCTCATAGCAATACAGATGCATCAGCATGGGTTTTGGTGTTGCTGGTAACCCAGATGTGCAGGCTTTCCAGGAATTTTGGGCTGTATGGAAGGCTGCTATGCCAGATCTCCGCTGTGTGCATAGCCGGAGTCAAGCTTCTGTTAACCACATGCCTTTATTTACTTGGATATTTAATTAGTAATCCAGAAAGAGATGTGAATGTGACAAAATATTTCTACAACCTAAGGCAACATCTCACCTGATTGTTTGTAACACAGGTGCTTTTGAAGGAGTGGCCTGACAGAAGGAGAAACCAAGTGGATGTTGAGCTCTCACTGTGAGAAGAGATAAAGAGTACAGTGATTTAGTCTGGGCTTGGTATTCTGCTCCTGCCATTGAAATTTAAGGCAAAGGAGAATGACATGGTAAATCAGGGGATCACTGGTCCACCTTTTTTCTCAAGGCAGGGGCAGCTATGGGATCAGACCAGTCTGCTCAGGGCTCTATCCAGCTGAGTCTTTAAAACCTGCAAGGATGTAGATGGTACCATATTTCTAGTCCCATGTAACACTCTGTCTGTCCTCATGTGGAAACAGTTTCTCACATAACTGGTATGAGAACCATTCCTCTCAACTTACAAACAACTGAAATGCTTGTTTGTGCATGAAAGTGTCTCTGGTTTCTCTTGGTTTTGTTTTCCTTGCTGGATTGTTATGGAGGGGGGAACCTCTCTGCTCATCACATACTAAGATGGTACTTCTTGATCTGGTTTGCTTAGATATAGGAGAGAGGAGTTGTGGAAAGGCAAACTGCTGCATGCGGAGGAGAGAAGCCCCAGTACTTTGCTGAGAAGGAGAAATATTAGAAGAAATGATGCCTCTTCTACCAATTTCTTTTTTCTTTATGAAAAGGTATTGTTTCTTAGTAAAAAAAAAAGAAGTTGTATGTCTCTGCCTGCATGTTGAGGGCATCAGGCCTGTGTGTTGGCTCTGGCTCAGGAGCTGGGCTCCCAGGTCAGCAGGCTGTGCTCATTGACTGGCTGCCGGCTGCCTCTCTGATCCTGTTTCTGCAGGAACAAGTGTTGGATCAGCAAATGGGATGTATGTGAGAACAATGACACACAAATATTGATTTACTGGATACCTGAGCTGCTACTGTGGTTGCAAGCTGTCTGCCTTCAGCCGCATGCCTTACACTGCACCTAGGGCATAGCTCTCCTGCTCTGCAGCCTTATGCTTGTTGTTTGCAGAGGAATAAGCAGCACTTTTAACATATGGCACGTAAGAGGGTGCTACTGTGGGAGATGCTGATCAAATAGAGCTTAGTCTGACCTGTTCCTTCCACTACCACTGGTGCCGTGACTGTGTGTTGCTTCTGTTATGTCTTTGCAACTTTAGTATAAGGACAGCTGATGTGTCTGGCATCTCCTGATGAGACTAGAAAGAGAAAGCAGGCTTTCCCTATCCCTTTATTTATCTCCCCCTTCCCCCTGCCTTAAAAAAAAAAAAAAAAAAAAGCTTCCTTTCCATAATTAGTGCTCTACACAAGGTCTGTCTCAATTTGGGCAGAAAGGGGGAAAACCCCACTATGACAAGAAAATTATGTTCTGTGTAGTTTTAGATGTCAGACTGAAAATCCACTGAGCCAGGATCATTTTCAAGCTTAAGTCCAGGCTTGCAATTAGAGTGGCAATTGTGCTAAGAAATCTTGACTCTGCTGTCCCACAAATGTGGTTTGAAGTCTTACTGCTCAAAGCACTAGATCATTGATTTTGATGGTGTTATATAAGATGCTAAGCAGTAACCAGGTTTTTTTTTTTTCATTGTCCCCTTACTAGATGGACTTAGAATCTAGGCAGCTTTTTGCTTTATCCATAGATACTTTTGCATTTCTGGTTTAATTACATTATTAACAGAAAGGAATTTAATTTTTCAGGGGAAAGAATTTGCATCTAAGGAAACAATGTTAGGCCTATTAAGCAGCAATAGGATGAAAATCCTTGGCAGTGATGTATTCTGTTGCCTTCACTGGCCTACCAGGAAACCTTTCCAGGGCTCAGTGAGCCCCCAGGAGCTATATTTGCTTGCATAATCATTCCTTCAGCCCTTTAAAAGAATCTGTATGTTATTATTTACTTTGGATGCTAAGGATGTTAAACACAGCTTGTCAAACTACAAGGATGTGGCAGAGAAGCTTTTGGCTATTCAATATTCAAACTCCTCCCATTGTCCAAACATGCATTGACATGATGTGCGAAAGCCTCAATGATGCATCTGCTCCTTGGGAGCATACTGCAGGAACAGTAAGTGTCAAAGAGACCTTGGGGTGTTTCCACAAACTAGAAGAGTTGTTTCTGTGGTCTGGGATCCCTCTATGCCTTGGTACTTCATTACATCACTCTCTGGTTTCTGCAGTGCTGTTTAACTGCAGCGTGCTGCTGAAAATATTCTTGCTTGTAGAACTTGCTGTTTGTGGGTTTTTGTAAAGGTTCCTGGACACTCCTGAAACAGATATCAAGACACTGCTGTACTGACAATCTCCTTGCAAATATTGGAGACCCTTTCTCTTCAAGGACTTCTTCAATTCAAAAAAAGGATGTGTGGTTTCCAATATAAACTTCTCTAGAAAACTAGATTCTGGCTTATTTCTACATTTACCAGCTTAAATTCTCTTCAGAGCAGCTGTAGTGGACAGAGTGTAATTCATGTAGTCAGAGCATATTGCTATTGTAAGCAGAGAAGAGTGCCTTCATTTATGTAGATGATGAAAGATGATAAAAGTCTTTCCCTGACTCTTCTTGTTGTCAGTTATAGTCATATCCCCATATCAAACAGTGATAGCTTCATCTGTCTGCTTTACTTAAAACCCTGCTGTGTGTCAGAACTAAAGGAGCACTTTTCCCCCCTTAACACAAGAATACTTCCTGGCAATTGTGTCCAGGACATAAACTCATTAAAACTCCTGAATTAGTTCTTAACCAATGTTTATGTAGTAGCTCAATACAAATAATGTTTACACAATAGCATAATGCAAAACTGCATTATTTTCATTTCAACAGATTGCATGGGCTGTGGAACCACAGGATTTGTGGGTGGAGGAGCATGGCTTGGGGAAAAATCCAGTACTATCTAGCCTTTGGTTTTTGAGATGACACAGGAACCTTGGGGTCAGGCTGGCTTACTTTGTTGCTCCAGGAGCCATGGGCTGCTGAATGTTTAAGAAACACTTTTCTCGCTTGCACCCTTGCCTAGAGGTGGCCTGCCCCATCATAAGCATCTTATCCTTGCTAGTCATCCCTTCAGGCTCAGCATGCTGGTGTTAGGCAAAGAAAGGAAGCACATCTGCAGATGATGAGCACAGTGTGCCACACATGATCAGCAACAGCCAGCAACCAACCTCAAGGCAGCTACAATTTGTAAAAAGCATACCAAGCTGGGACTAGGCTTCTCAGGAGATGAGTTGCCTCTTTCTTACCACCTGAAATGATGAGATACACCAAGGGCTGCTGTCCTGGATCAACTGAATATGCTGATGACCTGATGCCCTTTGCAGACTTTAAATGTATTTAGAACTTGTGGCACGTTTCCATGCTGCTTTACTTATCTGAGCCTTCTGAAAAGTGTGTCTGTCTGTGACTCACGGGGCATCAAGCCCAGGCTAATCAGCTATGCTGACAGGCAGGGTACATTTTATCATGCTTACTGCCACCATAATGTGGTTATGCAGTTTCCAGAATACTTTGTATGGGTATGTCCATTATTAAAGGAACTTAAAAGTGACTCTGAATTTATGTCTATGCAGTTTAGACTGTATGGCCTTTAAAGACTCGCCGAAGCAGTATCTTTTCCTTTTCCCCCTGTGCCCCAAAGGCCAATCCAGTACAAGATGCTTTTGAAGAGATGTAAGAAAAGTAGGGCCAAAGTAAGTGCCAGGAAGGAAAGAGAAGGGGAAGAAACAGAGACAGCAATAGAAATCTGTTAAGTACAGAGAAGGTCTTTTATGACATACTCTATTTCTTATAACACTTAGCATACGTTTAGGTGCAACAGTAAAAAGCCTTTCCGAACCTGAGAGATGTTCTGCTTGCATTTGTGCTATACTCCTGCTGGGAAGATTATGTTCTGCATTTGAGCTATTGCAAACAAATTGTTTTGTAGGAAACATTTTTTACAATGGTGGTTTTTTTAAACTCTAAAATGTCTTACTGCTTGTTCTCACCTAGGTTCACGCACTAAAAATATAATTAATGGAAGAGGCAGTGTGAGTGTGCTGCAGGTGTGCTTCAGGGTTGTCTGTTGACTAACCCTCCCTATTTGGCTGGCTGCTTTCTGAGAGCATATTGAACACATGCTCTGGTACTGTTCGAAGGCCCCGTGAGAGGCAGGAGCTGATTTGAAAACTCTCAGTTATGCTGAAGTGGGTGGCCAAAGTGCTGGAATTGAACAGCTGCTATAAACCTGCTGAACTTTGTTGTTTGTAAATTATTTTGCATGCCATCTGGAACAAGAATGGTGCCACACTTTATGGAAGCTGTAGCTGAGGTTCGGATTGAGCAGTAAATGAGAAATACTACGTGATTATCAGATTTTAAAGGCTTCTCTGAGTCGCTTAAAGACAGATTCTTAGGTTAGAGAGTTTGTAATGGAAACACATTGCCAGCTTTTCTTTCCTTGCAACATGTTTAAGTTACATTTGGCTTTTCCATAAAGTCCATAACAATATTTAATAATCATGCTGTGATAGAACCTAGGACAAAATACCCATTAGACATGAGGCTTTGTAAGCAGATGATGCTCCTGTCCCTGCTTTGTAAGCAGGAGATGATACTGCCATCCCTGATAGTCTTCAGAAAACCTTCTCATGCTCATGGCTTGGACAGATTCACTCTGATATGGGTCAAGAACTGGCTGGAGGGCCAGGCCCAGAGAATGGTGGTGAAAGGTGCCACATCCAAGTGGCAGACAGTCACTAGTGGTGTCTCTCAGTGATCAGTGCTAGGACTGATCTTGTTCAATATCTCTATTGATGATCTGGACCAGAGGATGGAGTCCATCATCAGTAAGTTTGCAGATGACACCAAGCTAGGAGCAGGTGTTGATCTGTTGGAAGCTAGGAGGGCCCTGCAGAGGGACACTGACAGGGCGGATGGGTGGGCAGAGGTCAATGGGATGAGATTTAACAAGGCCAAGTGCAGGGTCCTACACTTTGATCACAACAACCCCAAGCAGTGCTGCAAGCTGGGGACAGAGTGGCTGGAGAGCAACCAGGCAGAGAGGGACCTGGGGGTACTGGTAGATAGTAGCTGAACATGAGCCAGCAGCACGCCCAGGAGGCCAAGAGAGCCAATGGCATCCAGGCCTGTATCGGGAACAGTGTGGCCAGTAGGACAAGGGAGGTTATTCTTCCCCTGTACTCAATGCTGGTCAGGCCACACCTTGAGTACTGTGTCCAGTTCTGGGCCCCTCAATTCAAGAGAGATGTTGAAATACTGGAACATGTCCAGAGAAGAGTGACAAAGCTGATGAGGGGCCTGGAGCACAGCCCTATGAGGAGAGGCTGAGGGAGCTGAGGGGACACAGTCTCAAGTTGTGCTGGGGGAGGTATAGGCTGGATGATAGGAGGAAGTTCTTCACAGAGAGAGTGATTTGGCATTGGAATGGGCTGCCCAGGGAGGTGGTGGAGTTGCCATCCCTGGAGGTGTTCAAGCAAAGACTGGATAGCACACTTAGTGGTCTAGTTGATTAGCTAGGGCTGTTTGATAGGTTGGACTGGATGACCTTGGAGGTCTCTTCTAACCTGTTTGATTCTATAATTCTTTGTGCCTGTGTGATATGACATGTGACTGATCAACAGATTATTTATGTTTCAGATTATAGATTCATTGAATGGTTTGGGTTGGAAAGGATCTCTGAAAGTCACGTAGTCCAACCTCCCTGTAGGGAGTAGGGACATCCTCCACTAGATGGGGTTGCTCAGACCCTTGTTGAGCCTGGCCTTGAATATTTCCAGGTCAACAAGATGGAATAAAGCTACTGAACATGTAAATCCATTTCCCAAATCTTGCCAAGGCAACTGCTGGGACAAGGGTACAAGGACCACACATCAAGGCCAGGCTTTAACATCCTGCCTGCCTCCTGCTTGCTTGATTTGCTTCATCTTTTATGGACTTCTTCCCTTGGTAGTAGAATGGCATTTGTAGTTACCACAGCAGCTGAACAAGTATAGGCTTGCATGAGGAGACATAGACATTTTCTGAAACTTGGAGCAGTGCCTCTTGCACATTATGCAATAATTTTGCTGTCTCAAATGATAGCCTCACCTGGATTAGTGAGACAGAGAATTTCTGAATTGTCAATCCTCCCCCCCCCCGCCTTTTCCTTAAAAAATCCTTTTTAAAAGGCATAGGGTGAATATGCTGTGATGGTGACTCATACCTGTACTCTGTGGACAGAGATATAACCCAAATGGATCAACATGTGGGTACTCAATGTATGCTGGCAGGACATTTAGTGGGAAATGTCACAGGAAAGAGACACTAATCCACAAACCCTTGCTATTTCTGTGCTTTGTATGTGGACCTGCTGGTGTGCTGACACACATCTTTCTAGTGAGGTGCAACATATCTTAAGCTCATTCTGGAAAGCTGGTGGTGGAGGCAGAGGGAATTGAAAGGTTCAGAGATATTTGTCATGTATAAAGCATAGATTGACAAATGGAACAAATATTAATAATACTGCAATAAACTGTTGCCTAGCTGTTGTAGAAGTCACTTTCTCTTCTGTTGAGCTAAGTGAAAAGCTGATGTGCTTGTTAATGTGAAGCAGGTGGCTATCACTGGAAAGCAGCAATAAAGAAAGCTTTCTGGTCAATTATTTTATAATGCTGAACAGGCAGTTCTCCAGTATGACTCTGGGCCTCGTTTGTTGGCTTTATGTACAAGGAATTAAATATAACTTGCTTGCCCTGTGCTGGCTGCTTAAAATGCAATCTCAAAATACGATGCAGTTGCCTGGATTAACAGAGTGTGTGACAACTTCAATATGTTCTTATTACATCTTCAGCGTATTAACAGCCTGTGAAAGGGTTGCCTAAGTATTATAGCTGCCTTTCAGACTTGAGTTTGTATTTTGCTCTGAAAACTCGAATTTGTGTGCAGGGTGTTCTGTTCTTTGTGAGATGCTAAGGAGAAGATGGGAGACTTAAACCCAGAACACTTAAAACAAATGAAACTTGGGTTTCTGAGATCTTATGCTAATGGACACCTGAGTTCTGACTGGTACTTTTCATCCCTATGTGGATGAAACAATTGATGTGTGTGTGCTTTCTAGCCTCCTAGACTATCGCTTGTTTTCCCCAGATGGGTGTAATTCTCAAGTGTCTAATGCTACAGAGATAATTTTGCAGCTTTCTGCTCCATCAGGGCACTAAACAGATCTCCCTTGCATGTGCCTAGCTCTATATTTTCACAACATCTATAGGAACTTACTAGCTTTGAGACTCATTCCTCTATGAACCCATCCAAATTTAGTCAATGCTTTCAAGAATTCCTAGGAATGTTAATGGACAGACTATCTCTCTACACGTGTGTACACAGGTAATAAAAGCCACAGGCTTTGCATGTGTAGGAACAAATGTACCAAGTACTTCATGTGCTTTTTTCCTCTGGTCACCTCATGATATACCACCAGATCAGAAAATTAAATCCTGCTTTAAGAAATGATTAATTGATTTTTTTTTTTTTACCAGGCATGTTATTTATTTTGTTTCTCTCTAATCTATCCTCATAAGTGGTACAAGAAAAATGCTGACACACTCTTACCTCTGCCATCATCAGTGGATGATACTTTAAAAGTACCTAATGATTTTAATGAATTTTGTGGCTGAAAGTTGGACACTGAAGCTGATTTGAAAGCATTCACCAGTGAAAAAAAGGATAGGCCTTTATTGATAGCTAGTCAAAAGTGAAGACTTAGCTGTAATTATTTACAAATCAATTAATGGACCTTTCCTCTAACACCCTATCAGTCAAAGACTGGCTAAGAGCAGAGGAGAACATTGATAAGAATACACCATGAAACAAAATCAATTGTCTTTTGTCATTCTGACAGAAGTGAGCTGTGCACGTGGATTAACCCAGAATGCAATACGAAAATGTCCACAGGCTGGAAGATAACCCAGTTTTGTAAAATCAAGGTTGTCATAAGAGTCTTTCATAATTGATGGTGCGATTAGAACCTTATCTAGCATCCTGGTGGTGAGAATCAAAATAGCTTCTGGTGCAGTGTTGCAACTCTTTAAAGCTAGATTAGCCTCCTCAACCCTGAAATCTGTACTTAATATCAGCTAATGTAAAGAAACTACATATGTAGCATGTACTTAGAGGTCATATTTCTGTGACCGAAGTCATGTGTTTATGATTGCGGCTGACAGTTGCACTGTTAGCTGTTGTGCAGTTCTTGGAGAGTATTGGTGCAAGTGTGCTTCTGGTGCCACAGGAAAGAAAGCTGGCTGCATTAGGCATTTCTCTTTTTGAAAGAAGTCCTTTATTTAATGTGTTCTTGTGTGTAGAATCTTCAGTTCAGCTTTGTTTGTCTTAATGTGAAGTGATGATATTTAGATTGTAAACCTAACTGTAGTATAACTGTGAAAGGTTAATGGGAGGGGGGGGAAATCTTTATATTTCCTCAGAATGGCCTTTGGAAGAAGCCTAAAATGTGTCTGTAATGATCAATAGAGCCCTAAGATACTATTTGGGCAATTGATCTAAATGACAAAATTTAAGACTACTAGATTTAGCAAATATTAGTTCTTTGTGTGATTGTGTGATGTGAAATTCTTAAGGATTGCACCTAGGTCTTTACTCTTTGCACAGTAACAGCACTGCTCTGATTGCTGCTTCCAGCTGGGCAGTACATACTTCACAGCCTTACGATTAGCATAGCTTCGTTCCATGTGAGCATTCCTCACCAGTATCTGCTGGCTTCAGCTCCCTAAACTAGACCTTCCCCAAGCTGCTTTTGGGAAATCATAGTGACTGAGACCTCTAAGCACATGGTCCCCGCACTGTGTTTTGTTGATCCCAGCCCTAACACAATTTTCTGCATTTTTGCAGGTTATTTTATTAATCATCTAATGAGCTTAGCTCTGCTTGGCTATTAAATTCAGTTTTCAGCCTAAAGTAACTCTAAAGATTGTATCTCCTCTGAAATTTAGTGCAGTAACTCCCCCTTATCCAAACAATACAAATAGGCACTGGTGGGTACAAGTACAAAACCACGAATGCCTTACAATTGTTTCAGTAAGCAACAGAGCAAACCTAAAAGCAAAACTCCAACAAAACAATATTAATCCAAATGAGGATTATCAGTAATGTTCTGTAACTGAGAGCAAAGGTCAGCACAATAACCTTTCGGTAATGTGTCGTGCAGTCATGCAAAAGACCTGGTTTCTGTTCCCAGGCGTGGTCTGAGCAAACTCATGTGCTTAGCTTAACCTCCACAGGGAGAAGGCCTCGCATTGCACGTTGATTTCAAGGGTGACCGTACAGATGGAAGTCTGTGCCCTTCTGTCAGATGTTCGGGTCCTGAAATGGGACAGTTTTTGAGAGAGCAATTTTCAAGGGACTTTCGAGTGACTGGAAGTATGTGATGAACGTCAGAAAGAAAGATGTGGAGTTCTACATTTTAAAACATTTTGATGCTGCAAACCCATGAGAAGGTTGTAATGGTTTGAAAAAAAACCACTAATACTCCCCACTATCAGAAAATCATGAATTTATGACAGTTTTACAGCTTGCCATCCCAGACAGGTGATTCTGGGTCGCTTGCTTGCTTTCTGGGTCCTGAGAGTGAGGGAGTCTGGACAGTATTTTGCATTTCCCTTTCTTTCTCTTTAATACATACACTGATGTAATCTGCCACTTTGTAGTGGAGGGGTAAATTATTCTGTGTAAGCCAACTACAAAACTCTGCTGTTTATTTTTTTTCTCCCTGTCTTCTCTCTTGGCAAGAGGGGATGGATGAGGCAGGAGGGGAAGGGAGGGTGGCACTAAAACTGTAACAGAAGGTGGAAGTGTATGTAGTGGTTCTGACAACTCCACGTTGAACATACAGAGTTCCCAGATAAGCCTTCTCTGCTTCAAGGTGCTCTGTACCTATAGCAATGGTAAAGTTTTCAAGATACTAATTAAAAAAACCCAACCAAACCAAAAGCAAACAAACAAAAAAACCTCCAAACCAAACTAACCAATGACCAACCAAACCAAAAAACAGTGTAAAATTAAATATATTAGAGGAGCAAAAGTTAGGGGCGCTGCAACTGCGCTGGTGACCTTAACTCTGATATTAGTGTGTCAGTTGGTTTTAGTTGCTGATCTCTTATGTTTCCCTTTACTTGTTTTCAGTAACAATTTTTAAATTCTATGTTCTTAATTTCTACTTTATTTCACATGTATTTATCTTTGATGCTTTACTCTCTACCCTCACTGAGCTGTCTAAAGATAATATTTTAATCTTCTTTTCCCAACACACTCCTCTCTCTTCAAGCAGGGCAGAAGAGGAGTAGCAGAACTGAAGTTGACATGCTAACATCTTCCCTGGAATAAATTCTTTCGAAGAAAATTACTGTCTTGTCTGCAAGAAATAGAACTCTTCATTTAAATTTATTATACTTCTCTTACATCAAAATGACACAGTGATGTGACAATGAGGTAGACAAGCGGTAAGACTAAAAAAATAGCTCTTGTTTTCAGCACATTTGACACAAACTATTTTTGTTAAAGAGCAAAAGAACTTTACGTGTATTTTCTGACATCTCATAACCTTGGCGTTGGTTCAGAAGCACAGTAATATCAGTTGTGATTATGAGATGCTTTCTGTTCCTTCTTCTGGTTTGGCTCCTGGTCATGGACTAACATACCATTTTAAAGTTGTCTAGGCAAGAACCAATTTTCTTCTGGGTAAATTTGACACTGGATGAAAACAAGGTGAAGAGAGGAAAAAGGTGAAAGTACAAAGTCAGCTTCAAATCCCTGCCCACCATGATCTTGAATTATTTTCTTACTTTTGAGAAAGGAGTATCGGGAAATAGCACACCATTAGTAATCAGCAATGACCATCTTGTATAGCAGAATTTTTCTTCCAAGTATGCATTCTAGGTGATTTACTCTTTGCAACTTAAAAACATGCTATTCTTCTAGTATTCAGTCCTCTTTTGCCTGTTGCTCCACAACGAATGTTGTGGAACAAACCTGGTGTCACTGAAAGGTAGTTCTTTTTAAGTATGTTTTCAACTCCCTCTATTTAGATAATGATCCACTGGGTACTGGTGATTTCTAAAACACAAAGCCATTGTGAAGGATGCTTTTACTGGCTACTTTAGATGTTGCTATTACTTCTGAAGTCCAAAGATTAAAATCTTCAGTGAGGGATGAAAACTAATGTCACAAGTTTTAACTGAGGTTGAATTATACTGAAGTAAATAATGTAAATGTTTAAGAGTGAATCGTACTTAAAGCAATTTCAAAGTCTGGAAAGGCAGTCTCCTGAATCTTTGTATGGAATACAATGCTATTTTTAGGTCAGTGCAATAGCCTTCAATCTTCTGAAGCAAATCTTATTTACTGATGATTTTATTTATGGCTTAGACCTGATTTGCAATTAAGGTCTTCTATTTACACTGCTCTCACACAGAGTCACAGAACTATACAACAGCCCAGATTGGAAGTGACTTCAAAAGATTACATGGGCCAATCTTTTGTGAGAAATGTAACTTACATGAGATCATTTAGCACTCTGTTCACTTGTTTCTTGAAAACTTCCAGCAATGGAGACTCTGCCATGTCCCTGGAAAGATTGTGCCAGTGAAGGATTTTTCTTACTGTAAAAAAAATGTATTTCTAACATCTAGGAATGATACACTGTTTGATAGCCAAGGCTGAACTTGTGTTTTGAGAAGAACAAATTACATGAGCTTTTTGTGTATAAAAGAGATGGAAGAATTTCAGTGGAAGCAGACAGGTGTATTTGAGTGGAATTTTGTAAAGAGGGTTTTATTCTCTTTTGGCTGGGGAAAAAATAATCTAAAGATCAATTCCAAATCTAGCTTTGTTGCTTCAGAAATAGTTGGGCTGAGAGAATTTTATCTTGGCTTCACTCTTTGTGAAATTAAGGCCTTAAATTTGCAACCCAAAGCATTACATAGTCGGACATCACAAGTATATGTATATGGTGTACATTTAGATCTACCTCAGATCTGTATCCTTCTGATGCATCAAACTAGGCAGTCTGTTAATATCACAGATCATCATGACAACATGAAACCCATTTGACCAGATGGTTTTCTGTGGCTCTAAGAAGTGCATTTGGCATCTGCAAGAACACAGGTTTTTTGATCATTTTTTTCTAAGACATTTCCCCAGAATTACTTGATATAAAACCTCCAAATAAATGCTAAAAAATCTTCTCTGCCAACAACCATCTTACTCCATATTTGAGCACCTAATTAAAATATTTTCAGATCTGAATTTGCAGATGGAGTCAACACTTTTACATTACTGTGTATTTCTGATGCAGAAGGTACTAGAATTCAAACAAAGTTATTGCTCAGTTTGTTTTGCTGTTTGTGCAGCAGGCCACCCTTTGACTGACTCCTAAGTCAGTATTGTTAGATCTATGCCTGCTCAACCCCCTCGTTTTGCCAAAAACATTAAGCATTTTTATAAATAATGGCATTTTCTGTGGAACACCTTGGAGATCCAGCACCTTGATTTAACAGCCCAAGGAAGAAATACTGCTGGCAGCAGATCAGGAAACATAAACTTCCGTCTTAAATTTCATACAGGTTCAGGCTGGTATTAGGTGATGTAACACCTTGACTTCTCTAGCAAATGGACTAAATGTAATACAGCTGCAAAATGTGAGACTTTTTATGAAACCATATTCTGTTTAACATCTCAATATTCACTCAAAAGCATAATCTAGCATAAGGATGGCTTCTACACAAAGGAAAACAACAATTCTCCTCCAACAAATTTCCCCATTTGTGTGTGTGTTGCTATTAGTCTAAGAAAAAAAATATTTGGCTTTCTCTGAAGCCTACTTAGACAGTATCATCACTAATTCTTAGCTCCATCTTGATTGTTCTGCCCAGCTCAGTAAGAGAGATACTAATGCAGCTGTGGGAGATGGGAAATGAGCATGATCTTTTGAAGGAAAGGAAAAAAAGAGAGTGGAAACTAAAACCAAAGTAGAAACTGAACAGGGATTACAGAGAAGGTGCATGGAGGTGTAAAGGAAAAAAAATTAAATTTCTGTTGAAGTATGTTGTATACTACACTACCTCTGTCATGTTTGGCAAGAAGAATGTTTCTCTTGTGTATGTATGGAGTAATAGGGCAGTCTTGTGAATTCTTGTGTTTCAAAAAGTTCAATTGAATGAAGAAATGTAGAATAGATGTTACTCTGAGTTCAGGAAAGCATTACAAGATTAAAACAGAGTTTAAGAATTACTCATCCTCAGGCTTGCTGAGATGTAAATAGATATTCAGAGAGTTTGTATAGCAGTCTCTGGCTATTTGAGCTAGATTTCTAGCTCAAACATTAAAAAAAATAGGAACAGAGAAACTTAGAAGTGGAAGAGTAGTGGAGTCTCTGAGTGGAGAGGTGAACATTCCAGAGATAGGCCATAAAATGGCAACAGTGGATAAGTTAGTATAATTTCATTGGGGCATCAAAAGCTTTGTGTCTGGGAGCACAGCTTGTATCTTCCCCTTTGCTGCTTCTGCTGTGCCTGCTGCTATATTCCCCCACCGCTGTTTTGGCTGCTGCTTGCTGCTTTGCCACTGCTTGTCTCAGTCCCCATCTTTGCTAAGGTTTCTATATTCTGTAATTGTTTATTTTGTCTATACTGTTATATTTGAACGGTAAAAATATTTCATTCTTCTGACCTTCCAAATTCTGAGTTGTAGTGAATTTATTCTCTCTCTGGGGCAAATTTATAATAAGTTATTAGGGGAGGGATCCACTCTAACCCGTCACACAGTCTCGGTTGTCAGTGTCAACTGGTTTGTTTATTGTTGGCTTAAACTTAAGGGAGCAACCTGCTCAAGCAGGGATAGTGTGCTTTTACTGTTGCTTATCATAGCCTTTCATGAGGATGAGGATGACAGTAGACCTGGTTAGTGCAATGGTGATATTTGTTACATAGGATTCTGTGTTGTTTCACTGTCAATATATAAAGTGGCTAATGTGACAGTTTCTCTACCACTGTGCAGTGTATTTTCACCCTGTAGGACAAATATGAACAGGTTGAAGGATGCAGCTGTTAAAATAGTAGAAGGTAAGGAGTCAGCCCAGCCCTTGTAGCCATAACTGTAGCTGTGGATTTCACAGGCATATACAAATTACTGTGGGGTGAGTTAATTGTAAATTCTTAGTGTTGGTTACTGCCTCAGTACACGCTTTTGAGCTGTGGTTAATGTGAAGCAGTGTGAAGTATTTCTTGTGCACCAGAAGTGTGTTTCTGGGAAGTTCCTGAGAGCTGCTGGCTTATGGATTCACACACTACTCTACTTTGTGCATGTGCTCTTATCATGGCAGACAGCATAACGAACCTGGCAATCTAATATGATGCATGAACTGAGTGAGCAGATATGTCTCAAATGATGTTTTAACCTGATAAAGACATAGTTCTGGCATGACTGCACCACTTAGCTTTATTTTTTAAAATCAGGAATCAACATTAAATTTCAAATGCAAAATAGACAGTAGGATTGGTTGGTGCATAGCTGACTGTCAGCACCTGGCTAAGCTGGCTTTTTTTTCTAGCTTTTATTTTGTGCCTAGGAGTAACTTCATAGTTGTAAATTAAAGCATGCAAATACCTGCTTGATCTCAGACTGCAGCAGGCAATTAGTATCTTCTCTGGAAAAAACCTTTATCTGTAACAATTTCCTTGAAAGCAGTAAAAGCAGATAAGAGTTTATAAAGTAAGCAGCTAATGTTTTATACTATATTATGGCATTGTGCCAATGCAAGCAGTTTTATGATCAATCCCTGAATTCAGAAAGCTGATTCACTTCAGAAGCCGGGTCTGCACAAAGGGCATAATTAGGAGATCCCTCGTTTCATCATTAGACAAGTAGATAATGTCTCGTGACTTCCAGGGTTTTAAGGATTCCTAGGGAAGAGTAAAGAGATTACTGTTGGTGTGAACTAGTTACCTAAAGTTAATGAAAAGGTCTTAAATGCAATTGTAAATGTTGATAAATGTCATTTAAATATAAAGGCACAAAGGAATGAGCGTTTGAAGTGTTGCCTGGAGGACTGGGTGTATTTCTGTTTTCCTGTAGTGAGAGAAATACATTTTAGACTTTGTCCTGTATTTGAAAGAGCTCAGTAGAAGAGATCTGAAGGCCTGTGCATATAGAAAACTTTGCTTTAGGAGGTCCAGATTGATCCTTAAAAGCTGTGTATAGCGCTCAAAGCCTGACCTGCATATTCACTTTCTTTTGTCATCCCAAGGTGAGGAGAGTGATGTTTGCTCACAGGCTTTTCATTAATGTTGAAGGGAAGTGATGAGAGTAGTCAGCTCTCATGATGGTTTGAATTTCTTTCTGTAATGATTCATGTAAATAGGGGTGCATATGCAACCTAGACATAGCTTTAGGGCTGCTGTATTAAAATAGTTGTATTAATCTGCACTTGTGTGCAGCACTTTCGGTTACTTCCAGTAAGATTTGGAAATGCTAGTCACTGTTTCTGGAGGTATGGGCTAGATGCCAAGTGCATGCACTATCAGTGTGAGTCTGGATTTGGGATGGGAGGAAGACGTATCTTTATTTCTCATGAGCTGTTTTCATCTTGGGATTGCTGAAATTATTATGGAACAGCTAAGCAATGTCTTTTAGCCAGCTGCATGAGCCATTCTCTTTGAAGCAGGTGTGCTGTGCAAGTCTGTCAGCACGTTCAGACATCAGTGAACTCTCTTGGTGTGCCTTTGACTGATGAGGAGTGATGCTTGCTACTGCCTCTTTTAATTCAGTTTAAAGCAGAGCTACTGCACTACAGGCCTTCTGTATTTGCTGGGACAGAGAGAAATACAAGGTAAACTTAGCCCTGCATACCTGAATATGTGGGATCAGGATAAAGCAGGATATTTCTCCACCCAGTGCACCAAGTGTGAGAGGTACTTGCAAATCCTTAAAGGGATCAAGGGCTCCCCAGGTTAATGCTTTTGGGTATTAAGGAATCTCTGTTGAATGGCTGTGGCTGATGAGATAAAAGTTTCAACTTAATTTGATCACTGTTAGCTACGAATGACTGACCTCAGACATCCTGTATAATGTTGTTACTCATCTCTGAATCTGACTGACTGCATATCTGCCCTGCTTACTGGTGCCTGGTGCAATGACCTATGTTGATTCTGCTGCATTTTTGGCTGGCAGTGGAAGAAGCTAGAAAAAATGGTTTCTAACAGCAAGAACGTTTTGTTCATGGTGACAACTGGGAATGTTGGGAAGTTACATCTAAGGAACTGGTAGAATGGGAGCAACTAATTTCTATCAAGCACTGAGGTATGCGCTGCTGTTACTGAGACAGATGAATTGCTGTAGATCACAGTGTTAGGGTTCCAGAGGTTATTGGTAGCTGGGGCAGGCGGAAGTCTTGGCCACGTGTCCTCTGTACCTGTAGAGCCACAAGGCACTGGTGGCATAATGTAAGCAACTCTAAGTAGATCTAAGTTAGATATCCACAATGTATGCATGTACTGCATGGAGAATCTGCTATTGGTATGACAGGGTGCAAACCACCTATTGCTTGCACAAAATGAACATTTTTAAACAGCAGTCAGGGTAATTTGTCCCTGTTTACTGTGATGATCTTCAGAGTGGAAGTGTAAATTTCACACTATAATAAAAGAAGGAGACACAGTCAGACACACAAACACCCCCCACCCCAGGCCACATTATACATTTAAGCTTCTCTAAGGTAACATGTAGAATTCCATGGGCTGATAGTACGTATCTAAGATCTGAGCTCAGGAATAGGAAACAGACTTAATGCAGCAGGCTGTGCGGGAAGCAGAAGAGTCACTGTTCTTCCCAGGGAGGGGAAAGGGAGTGCAGTCGTGATGGCAGCCATGCTGCTGTAGGTAAGGACAGGAAGGTGAACAGAGGGTGTGAGAGGAAGGGGCCTTCCCCAGGGGTGTTGGAAGGAAAGAGAATATAAGCATAGATGCAGATTGAGAACTGCAGTGGTTGGGAGGAGGAAGGAATTTGGTGCAACCTGGAGGGAGAAAAAGAAGCAAACCAGCAAAGAAATAGTGGGATAAGGGTCCGCTGCCCAATGGAGGAGCATGGAGGTATACAGACTTCTTGGGCAAACATGGGATTTCCAACAAATTGGAAAACCTTGTAAATACATACCCTGGGCTGAACATGTGTTATTTAGTCTTAGTACTGACCTGAGAGCCTGCTGAAGCTCACTGTTTTTAGTGTTCACAGTGTTGTAGCCCTCTTCTGAAACTGATGGCTGACTACACTAAGCCTTTGCCTTATCCTAATGTTTTCAGGGCCTTTTTGGCTTCCAGAAGCAATTGGTGCACCATGGTTTGGTTTCAAGCTACATGGAAGTCCATCTTGGATAGAATTCAGTGACACCCCCATAGTGTGAGTGCTGTGTGGGTGTTATTTGGCCTAGGCAGGCCAAAATAGGCTTATACATGTTCTGGCTTGCCCAGACATGTTTTTCTGCTCTCTCTCCTTCTGTATGGGGAGAAGCAACCATGGGAAAGAGGACAAAGAACCTGGAGCCAATGAGTCTAAAGATTCTGGCCTGCCCAGACTTGTTTACATCCTGTGGTAAACAAGGTACACATGCTTAGCTTGTGCCTGCCTTGTGCAAGGCCTATGTTTTTCCTAATTTGAGTAAAGCAAGCCTATGGCTTCACCTAATGTTGTCAAGCTTGGCTAACTGCCATTCTGATTGGTTATTCTGTGTCCAAAGGCCCATTAGTCTCAGGCTACACTGACAAAAATAGATGAGCAGGTAAACACAACATGCTCTGCTGTTGTAGGCATGCCTGCTGCTGCCTGCTATTGCTCTCTACTTCTGGCAGTGTTCTGCCTGAACTGCCTGGAAACTGCCTGCCTCAAGTTTACCAGGAACAGGCTCTAAATGCCTCCAAGCAATTGGCCTGTATAGCCAGGGTGACATTGTGCTAAGACTGCACATTGCAAGACATCCTGCCTACACCTGAAAGTCTCCTGGAGATACACAGATCATCTAGAGGAGCAAAAATAAGGTCAGAGATTGTCTCCTTCTGCCAGCACTCAGTGAAGCCTGGGAAGAATCAGAAGTCTCAGCAGCTGACAAGACAGTAACAGAATTCCCTGAAAGCATTTGGGTACTATCTGAAGCTGTAGCTAGCTCTGTGAGTCAGGAGACAATTTTACAAGTAAATACTTAAAGCCTCTTGTAATTGACCTTTCTTCCATAAGCAGAAAGGAATTCCTTGAGTCTATCTAGTGGGCAAGCAGTATATTGACTGCAAGTGGTGTAATTGACCGCAGAAACCTTTGCTTCCAGTTTAATGTTATATCTTTTTGGCTAGTTATTTCTAGATGTAGTTATCTGTATAATGTTTCCATGACTGTGCCAGAAGCAATTATTATTAAAATTAGTGGTCAGAGGAGCAAGACTGCTGAATATAAAAATAATAAACAGTATTAATTTATGAAAAACATAATTTCCCATCAATTAATTACCCCTCCATCTCAGTGAGGTGGCTGGTGGGAGGTTGGTTCTGTGTGTGGAAATGTAGGTGTTTCTGTTGGGGAGTGAGATGGGCAAAGCTTGTATGTACAGTCAGTACGCCAGTGAAACTTTTAATGCTACAGAGGAGTCCTTTGGTGGTTGTTTTAAGGTGTGAATAGTAGGATTTAATGTAAATACAGATTTTAAAAAGCTCCTTTAACAGTGCTTTCAAACACATGAGGTCTTTTCACTTATCTGCTGGTAATCTGTGTTACAGAGAATTGGGGTAAAAGAGGTGTGGAAATAATTGCGAATAGACAAATAAAAGACTCTCTGGGCATGTATATAATCCTGAGTGTAAATCAGATTGTTTATTGCAAGGTTTTATCCTCAGAGCAGCTGTTCAAAATAGCAGGTTGTACCAGTTCTACAAGATTTTCTGAAGGAAAATCAAGATACTAAGCTTTCGATTTGCTTGCCAAAGTTTGTTTCACACAAGAGTCCTACATCTTTGCACCCTGTGCTGGGTAGTCCTTTTGTTTTTAGAAGGGTTCTCCTTCTCTCCTTGATCAGAAATAAGTCCATCTTAAGTTCAGAATTAATGCAGGTTTTGGGGAAGATCTTTCTTTGAATTTTTGTTGTCTTTTCAGAAGCCAGGAGTTAGGAGAAAGGGAGAAATGCTAGAAATGGAGAGATGTTAGGAATGGGCTTTAAAGTATACGTTTAGCTATAATTGTTCTTATTCACCCATGTGTCTCTCTCCTTTTAGTACCAACCCTCCATGAAATGTGGAGATTAGCACTAGTCATGCGGAAGTGTTTAAAAATTCAAGCAGTGACAATAGGAAGTGTCAGACAGTACCAGAATAAGTACAGCAAAATTACAGATAGCAGCTATTAATTAATAAATTAGAACCTTGTAGGTTTGTTTTATTAGAAAGAAATAAGCACAACAAAACCAAACCAAAACATAAAATCTCCCACAACAACACAACACACCCCAAACAACCAAAACCACCCCAAACCAAAACTGAAAGCATCTAACTTGGAAATTATATTCTTTTGGATGTAGCTTTATAATTTCCCTTTCACTCTGTTTGTGTGTGTGTCTGGAATCCCTTTTTAGTTGTAGACCATATAATGTGTTCATACTCTCCACTGTGTATTCAGAAGTAAATTTAGTATGAGGAATTAGAGCCACAGCCACTTCCAGTGGACTGGTGGGGAGGTGTGAGATGTGACCCTGGATACGGAGCAATGAAGTTCAGGTGAGAAAAGGGTGTAGAGCAGGCTCTGGCATGCAGCGGCTTTCTCATGCTCCCTCCTTACCAAAAACATTAGTGTCATACATGCAATAGCCAAACATGATGTAAGGAAGGTCTAGCTAAAGCATGTTTCACTGGGTAATTTTGGTGGTGTTACCAGCAGGTTTGAGATGGTGTTTCCTTGATGCGTAGCTCAGCTCTGCACCTCCTTGTAGAGTGTTCTGGATGGGATTCCCTGGCACTGGGCTGTGACTCAGTACTTGGCAGGACAACCTCACCTCCCCCTCCTTTTCAGGCCACCTCACTCAGAACACCACCCAGATCTCCGTGCTCATGTTTTCCATTTAAAAGCATTCAGGGCAGCCGAAGCAAAGGGCCACCCAGTGCTTTGAGTGAGCAGCTGCAGTAGTGGGTTTCGTTTTGGCCAAAGCAGAGCATGTTCTCACTTATCTGCATTAAATACGGGTGGCCACGGGTCCCTCGGGAAAGCACGCTTTATCACTAGCTGGAGGTGGCAGCTATTGTCTGCCTTCCCAGCTTTACTGCTCAAAATAGTTTTCTGCTTCCTGCATCTGCAGAGCTGTGTGAATTCAATGCTCTTGAAAAACAACACATGGGAGAAAATCTTTTGAATGTGCTGCTCTAATATAGAGGGATCAGCTTAAGGAAAAATGCTTCTCTTTAGAAATGTTCCATTAAATAAAATACCCTGTTCCTTTCTCTGGCCCCTGCCCCATTTTCTTCTTCCTTTCACAGCTGAGAACTAGGTGACTTTTCCATATAATGTATTTTTTTCTGATCATCCTCTGAAGGCTACATCCCCTCATCTTCTGTACAAAAGTGCCCTCCTTTTAAGAGCTGAGTTTATTAACCTGTCTTTCATTTTGTGTAAACTATAATTAAAACGTGTGAAGTATTTGACTTGCAGTGTGCCCTTCTGGGTCTGTTGTTAGATGTGCCTTAGCAGCATGCACCAAGAGCACACAGAAACATTGATTTTGATTTTCTTTAAAAGAAGTCTCAGGACATTTCACAGGGGGCAGTTGAAGCCTTTGAACCACGAACCCAGGCATGCCTTTCTTTGCACATGTTTTTTGCTGCCACAGCAAGTACCAGTGTAGACCTCTGGCTGGAATTACAAAGAATGAGCTCAGATCAAAGTCGGCTCTAGAGAAATCAACACATTCTTGATTTCCAAATAGCTATTTTATTAGGTGATGTTTTAAATTTTCTTTTCCCTGTTTTTTGTGAGAGTATTGGCAAAGAAGGCAGAGGAGAGTGACACCATTTGGGGATCTGACTTGAAACATTTCTAGAGCAAAGTGGAAGTTGGTGTTCTGTGCAACCAATGAAGACATTTGTTGGGGGCACAGGCAGGCTGCTGGATTTTAGAAATCTGAGCCCAGGGAGAGACAGATGACCAGCTGTGTGATGTGGTGTGGTTTCTGCACTTTTAATAGTTACCTTGACATTTCAAACATTTCTTCCTATTGTTTTAGGCCCATATAGTTTTAGTAGTTGACTGTAATTGTACATGAAGCTATGATTAAAGCTTTTTTGTGCCTCTATACATGTCCAAATGCACAACTGACATCAGAGAGTAACTGCATGGCTTACTGGCAATTTTCCCCTTCAGAACTTACACCAAGATGGCCAATGATAATTTGCCAGCAGTATTTCCAGGCAGCTTTACTTGTGTCATCTGTTTGGAGGTTTTTTGGTTGTTGTTCTTTGGAGGTTTGCTTATTTATGATGTTTTTGGGTTCCTTTGTTTGTTTGGGTTTTGTTTGTTTTAAATATTAAGCTACATTCCTGTTAGATGATCAACTGATTCTTACCTTTTATTTTTCGGATGTTAACATTTGAGATGAAAATACTGAAGGTACAATCTATGTGTATTATATGGCTGAACCCTTCTCCAATGCAAATACAGAGTTGAGAGAATTACTTTAAACACCACAAGTTTTAAGCAAGCTTGATTGTTGATAGCTGTGACTGTAGTACAGACAGATGAAAAGAGAATTTCCACTATTTTAATTTAGTCATTCAGAGATGGTTGGGGGTTTTGTGACCTATCTGATTATTTCTGATTCTGCCTTCTTCACACTGCATTGCCCACAGTCTAGTTTTTGCAACCCAGAATTCATATACAGTATGGTAAGGCTCAGTGTAGTTGCTCTTGTAATCTCCCCATTGCCCTACTTTAATCTCTTCCCAATGCCAAGGTTTTAAAAGCAAGGCTGATTTTTTTGATTAGGGGATAGAGGAGGATATCTTATCTATGTCTGTCTATCTTTCTGTTTGTCTTTTATCTCTATATCTATCTATATAGGTATGCTCCAGTGTGGCCTGTCCATACATGTGTACATCTATACATGCATACATTCATTTTTGAGAGCCAGAGGAGGGGTGGATGCTGACTGCTTGTAAGTAGTAACATCCTTTGGTCTTTGCTCTGCTCTGTGGCTGTGGGTGTCTTAAGGCAATGCAAAGCTTAATGGGAGAAGATGTCTGCTTTTTCAGTAGCAGACTGAACGTGACTGTTTTCCCAGATGTGACCAAACCAGCTCTGGTGAGGGACTCTGGACCAGCCTGTCATTTCAGTTGAGTTGCGTTTTGCACTCAAATTGCTTCTGTTAGTGTGCCTTAATTAAATAGTATAATCTCTCCAAAGAAACCTCCTCGTCTTTCCTCAGATAGTGGCTTGCTCAAATGATTTCTCATTTAAAATCCCCAGTAAGATTGTTTCTTTTGATGCTATTCTCTTTCCCTCTCTTACTAAGCTGGCTTACCCCTGCACTATAAGGTAGCATAGCTGGGCAGTTTTTTTAGCTGTGGATATGCAGCAGGACCTTTGAGCCAAGCCGTTCCAGACGACCTAGGATGAATTGGGCTGCATTCCTAGCAAAGGCACCCTTTTTCCTAAAGAGGTGAAAACCTAACTTTTAAGTACACCCATGTGCAACTTGTTTGGGGGCAGATGTTTTTCAGTGTTGTTTTTTGCTTTCTTGAGAATGTGGCATAAGGTTAGCAAAATATTTAATCTAACATAGTCCCAGGCTGAGTGCACAAGGTTTATTTAAGGGAGGAGAGCACTATTTATGGAAAGCATGTGGTTTATCCCCTTCCCCTCCTCCAAGTGGGAATGTTTCTTTTGGGTTCAACATAACCATCCATATAGCAGATGAAAGCAAGAGAGGAAGGCTTTGGGAAACTTTCCATACATTAATGTCCAGGTTTTCCTTCCAGGTGTGAAGGTTTACTGATTATTGTATTTTTGTCAGTTCACATTTTATCTGCTAGATTTTCAGTAACATTTAAAATATTTTCTTTTATAACCAAATAATGCAATTTTCTCCCCTTTATGCTATAGGTGCATTGATAATCTGAATTAAGTGCAAATTATGGGTGCAAATTAGGAGCAAAATGAGGAAAAATACATTACAGCTCCTGCAAATGCATTATTATACTAAACTGCCAATTTTAAAGCTCATTTCATTGCATTTAAAGTGAAATGTTAAAAGGAAGTGTGGATAGCTGGAAAGGTTGCCACACTGTTTAAAAGAAGATTATCTGATGATATGAGATACTTGTTTGTCATTGTGTCAATTATGACTCATCAGACAACACAAGTCTTTGATGTCTGGCCTTTGTGGAAGACAGTTATTTGAGAGTACAAAAGAGCCCTGAACAGTATGTTTGTTAGGTTCAGGGTTGATAAAGGATCTTTACAGTCCAATATTGGCAAGGCAGGTAAATATTTTATGACTCAAGAAAATGTATGAATTGTTGCCCTGATCCTAGAAGAGTCAGTCTGCAATGGCCAGCCCAAAAGTGAGACTTGAAGAACAGCCACTTGCTGTGCAGCATACAGGATCACAGGCTTTGGCACAAAGTGCTGCATGACCTAAAGATAGAAACCTGTATCCGTGGGATGTCTTAAGCCACTCTGAAAGCAATTGTGACTTCTCATTTGAGGAGCATGGCTGGACCTTGTCAGGAGTAAGGCAGTAGAGTTGAGGGACATCTTATGCAATGTGAGTTTTTCTGCCCTTCCACAGGCTTAGGGAACAATTAGCTATCAGATGCTACACCATTGCTGGAGGTTTGAAAACTCTTATTTAAACTATTAAGAGTCTTCATCTAATGAAAATCACTCTTTTTTTTTTTTTTTTTTTTTTTTTTTAGGAAAGCATTAAAAAAAGGATAACTTTATTTTTAATGACTTTTTTTGATCTAAGAGCTTTCAGGATGCTTAGCCTTACAAGTTCAGATTTTTTATTTTTTTAAATGGCTTTACAAAATCACAGGATGTGTCTGTGGTGAACATACATCTGTGCTGTCTTTTGCTGAGCTTTGGAAATAGGTCAGGAATTAAAGCTCCAGCTTTGTGGTTCTGAGGAAAGCCCTTAAGAAACTCTTTCAGACATAAGAGGGTAAAGAGGGGTCACTGGAAATACTATTTGACCATATATAGATGGCCTGGTCTCTTGTCTGCATGTATGTACAACTGTATACTATACACCCACATATATGCAGGAGCATATATGTTCTTCTGTATGTTCTTCAGCATGTGCTTAAAAGGGACAGATTGCTTCAGGAAAAAAAAAGGAGGTAGTCGTGGGAAGACATAAATGGGAATGCTCTGCATTGCATAGCGGTGGTAACTCCTTAGGTGCCTTAAGCTTAGCTATGTCTCCTAAGCTCAGCTCTATTGTTCTATGTACCTCTATGAAAAAAATCCCTGTGCAAGGAGTGCCTTTACTGTGGTTGCATTGCCATGGAAACCAGCACCAAACCTCATTCACACATCAGGTCTGACTACAGATAGAGGTCGAGTGTTGGCATCTGCCCTGTGCTGCCCTTGGGTCTTTTGCAAACTCTCCTAAGAGGGAGGTGTTGAGAAGAAAGATGGTGGCTTGCAGGAAAAGAGGAAATTGCACAGGGAGTGAAAATGGCCAAGAAAACCTGAAAACAATCATTTTGCCCCACTCCCAAATGTTACTGTTTTGCTGCAGTATGACAATTCTGCTTTTTTTGATGTCAGAATAATGGTGGAGATGAATAATCACTGCAATATTACTGGGAGGTGCTTGGGGCATTTCTTATTCCATCACCCTAGGTCTCAGTAGTGGCCTCATTTCTTATTCCATCACCCAGGACTCCTTCATATCTCAGTAGTGAGTCCTGGGTGAGCAAGGCATGCAAGATGTGAAGCACAAGGTGGAGATCTTTGACATTGGGATTAAAGCTGAGCGTGATTTCTGTAATTTTTTCCTGCAATATTTATTTTAAGGAAAAAAAAATCAAAGCCTTAGGGATTAAAGAAAAAAAATTAAAAAATCAATCTAAAGAGAAATTAAATAAAACAAAATTAAACCTTTAGGGTAAATGGAATTCCCCTGTATTTGTTCTTCCCTTCCTGCTTAGAAATCTTACAGTAGGATTGCCAAACGCTTTTTCTTTGCAGTAGAACAGGAGGGCAAACGAAAAATGGGATAAAAGGAGGTGTTTGCTGTGTTTTTGTTTTCTCTAAAACAGATTTTTTCGTTTCCTTTGGCATAAGAAACTTCTTGCAACTCCAAGTTGTGTATTGATTAGACCTGTGGGTGGCCTTTAGACAACCTCATAACAGTATGCCCTTTCCCTATCCTAAAACATTAATTTCCAGGCATGCTGTGTGTGCAGCCTTATTTCACGGTGTGCACAATTGTTAATTTCTTCCATGGCCAGGTTAGGGAGAGTGGCTACTACTTTTGAATCTCCCTTATTTCCCTTCTGTCCTCTCCCAGAGACTTCTGTGTGTACACAGGTTACAGTGCAGCCTCCAGAGCCCTCCAGCCCCCAAATACTGCCTTCAGAGGAAGGAGGCAAATCACATTTACAGCTGCTGTAAAGAGGACTGGTTTCTTTGTTGTGGATATTGCCGAATTTACCTAGCAAAAGGTTAATGTAGCTAAAGGACTACAAATCTGAGCACAGTGCAAACTGAAGATGTACTCAGTGGAGTTTTAAGGGTGTTTCTCTTTATCTCTGCCTCCCACTATCTCTTTCCTGAGGTTGCTGATCAAACTAAACTAGCCTGTAGGTAAGATGGACATGTTATTAAAAAAAGTATTTGCTACACATTTGTTTCTCCTCCTTCAGCTTTCCAAGCAACCTGTGGGGCCTGCGGGCAGCGTGCCATAGAGTCAAAATACTTTCAGGATGAAGCCATTTCTTTGGGAGTTGGTAGTTATCTGAAACTATATGCACTTAATCTCAAAGTGCTAGAAATATAAGATAGCTTTTATGATGTAAAAATACTTCCAAATCAGGGATTTGCCTTGCATAAATATGCAAGAGCACAATTAGACTTGGTCCCTGAGAGGCTTTCTGTAGTCAGGCCGTTTGTTAACAACTTGCCGAGGGGAAATTGAGCTTCAGTGGAAGGTGAAGCCCGGAGCTGGCTGGGGAGCTGCACTGTGGCTCAGCGCTGTGGCTAGACGCTGCCTCCCTGCTGCCTGTTTCCAGCTGTGCCTCTTCCCATGGGGGATGTGGCAAGGACACAGGCCGTGGAGGCAGAAACGAGGGAAGCAAAGCTTGTGCTTGTTCCTTGGCAAAGCAAACTGACATTTTCAGGAGGCTTTCCCTTGTCACTTTGAAGTTAAGTGCAAGGTGCGGTGGTCTTGCACGCAACTGGAATCTGTGGTAGCTTAATTTCAAATCATGTGCTCGTGTGAGAAACCAGATACATGAAACTTGTCTGTCTCAGCATCCTCTGATGCTGCTCATGTGGGTGAGGCACAGACATGTCTAGAGATGTGGCCTTGTTGTACCTTGCTCTACCCATTCGTGTCTCCTCTGCTTGCCCTTAATTGTGTCAGTAATCATAATGCTAGGGTGATGACAGTCCTGCAAGATTCCCAGTCGTGCATGTGCCAAAGCCGACCACAATTACCCACACTGCCCATGTGATCCTAGGCAGCAGGGTGAGATCATCACCATGAAATCACTGAGCTGCGATACCATGCGGGTCCAGCTCCAGCACATTCAAGCTGCTCCTGGCTTACTGTCACGTACATATGTAATTGCTAACTGGGCCTTCGTGTGGTGGTGCCCTGAAAAGAAGTTGCTGTCATTTTCTCTTTGATTAGTCTCCTCTCTAATTGAAGTCTTCCCTTGAGGGAGGTATTTTTCTTGCTGTATTTTGTTAGTGTGTATTTTTTCTTAATTATAATCTTCTCTGTAAATAGGTCCTAGAGAAAAAAAAAGGTGGGATGACAAAGATTAAATATTCCTTGTAAAGATGAGGCCAACAACATTTAAGTTAAAAAAAAAATAATTCTGAAAGTCAACTTTGTTTTTTTTCTTGCAACTTTTAAAATGCCAAGAGAAATAACTGCAGTGGTGAATCTGAAGCTATGAAAACAAAAAAAAGAGCTGAATTTATTTTGTTTTTTTTTCTACCCTTCCATTTTTCATATTGCTGTTGTAATACCTACTGCCCTCTTTTGAAAATGTAACTGAAGGGAAATGTGTGTGCTGAAGTTGAGAGATAAACACCTGGACTCCTTTTAGCATTGAAGTGCTTGGACTACATGAAGATTACCTCCATAGACATGCTTTGCTCATGGAAGGAATTGATGAAATTTGGCATGCTTCTTAAAGGGGCCTTTTGCCAGTCTTTCCCCATATTCTTAGCTCATGCTGTTGCATAATGATGTGATCTGTGGTGGGCAGGAATAATTCAGCCTAATGATGAATAATGGTAACATTTGTGGTCAACTGGTCATGACATTCTCGTTGAGCTTTTTTCTTTGGGAACTGTGTCTCTGAGTCATGAGACTTGCAGTAATGTCAAGAGTGAGTGCAGCATAGAAATAGTCTGGGTGAGGGAGAAAGGGGACACTTGTTTTGTGGGGTCCACTGTATGGAGTGAGGGGGGGGGAAGGGAAGGAAACAAAGTCTTGCTTGGAGTACTGCTGTCTTTACAATCATCTCTTTGTGATTCTCCCTCCACACTCAAGTACTTCTGTGTTTAAAACAATGTATGTTTGCAGCACTGTGCACAAAACCCGCTGGACTCTCATAGAGGGGAAAAACAATCTGTAAGAAAGGAGATGAGATGAGAAGAACAGTGAAAGCATCAAGGTGGGAAGAATTTAGGTGATGCCTGAACCAAGCAACACAACAAAAGGCCAAGTGCTTTTAAATGTTTTGGAATTGGACATGCTGCACCAGATCAGATCCTCTTGGGCAGAGAAGAAGGGATCGTATTAAACATGGGGATAATATTTAAACGAGGACATGCTGTAAACACTATCATGCTAAATTGAGCTACTTCCATCATGCCTCATCTGTGTCCACTGTTTCTAAGTCTTAGATATTAGATATCTTTGAAGGTTAAATTCACAGAGATAAATTATTCATGGCTAAGTCGAAAGGGATGTGTGAAAAATGCAGACTTCCCCACTGCAACTTTAAAAGGCAAAAAAGCTCCTTTGGGTGCATACTTGTGGTAGCTGCATATAGGAATAGTTTGGATGTTACAGTTTTGATTATAGGCAGATTTGAAGTACTGTGGTCAGGCTGACTGGATTTGTGGGATACAACTGCTTTGTGTTGAAGCAAAAAATATGTGTTTACAGAAGGCTGAATAAATGAGAAAGTATCTGTGTTTCAAGGGAGAATAATTATTAATGTTCTGATGACTTTCACAAACTTAAAGTCTGAGAGGTTGGTTGTAGGGTAAGAAAACCACAAGAACTCGGGTTTAGTTTAAAATCAGTCTCAGAATTTGTTCGATTGTGTGAGTAAGAAATCAAGTAATGTGGTGGTAGAAAAGCTGACACTCTTTCCATCATTCAGATGTCATTTACAGGAGACTAGAGATGTTTGAAGAACCAGAAAACTACACCATTATTCTGTAGTGTAATAAGCTGCTGAAAATTGTCAAGAACAAGAATCTTGATTTGCAGTTTTGAATAAAGTGACACTAACAGAACATGCACCACCTTGTCGTGTGCCGCCTGAAAGTTTCTGCCAGTGTAGCCAAAGTAATTCCACCCTCAAAAAGGACAAAAGAAAATCATGTCAAAAATGATAAGCTTCTGATGTGTCTGACTAGTTGTGAATTTATACAAGTATTTTTCAAACACAAAAGAAGTTATTCTGAACACCAATGGCCTTATTCAGGATGTCACAGCTAAGGTAACACAAAGCATGTAAAAACTGTACAGTTTGTACTGAAGTACAAGTAATCTACAGCTGAAAAGGCTGTAGCTAACCTTGTGCCTCAGAGTTATGTTAAAAACTATTAGTAATAGGGACTCCAGAATTTGACCCATGGTTTTCAGAACAGTTTGGAAAAGCATTTTTGCACAGTACATGCCCAAACTTTTCTTTTTCTTAATATCATTTGCATTCTATCTAAGTCGTGTAAGAATTTGTAACCAGAGACTAGAGACCAGTCTCACATCCAAAGTAAGCAGTAATGTTAGCTGGAGCAGAAGAAACAATAACCAGCTTAAACTGCTAAAATATTTTCTTTTATTTGTATGACAGCACTATATTAAAATTCCAGCTGAAAGTGGGGGCCCATGTCGTTTGATATTGTACAAAACCAAAACCCAGTGTATGGAGAGAGAGTCAAAATCTGACCTGAGAAAGTGTGTGAAGAGTTTTGTGAAGAACAGGCAGGAATAATGATGTTAAACTGATCTTACTCCAGTCAAAATCGTATGGAGGTTTGCTTAAGTTCCTTTAGTTTTGTGTTTATTCAAGAAGAGGGATGTGAGAAACTTGATTTTGAGCTGAAGTAACCTAAAAGAGCTGCATTATTTTGAGATTCTTTCACTTTTAGGCACTGTAGTACAGTAGTCTATGACAAAAGAAGAAGCCTTCTCAATCACAGCTTAGAAATTGCAAATATTGCCTTGACAAATACCACCAAAAGTATTTTTTGATGTTGTGATGCAGTCTTAAGCAGACAATTGAGCTTCTCAAAATAGTTTGTGTAATGTTGCACAATAATGTTTGCATGCACAAAATGGGTAGTGGAGCACTTAGGATGAATTCAGAGCTGCTGCAGTGGGTTTAAATGCTTTGAAGTCAAATAATTTGCACATGCCTGCATCATGGCAGAGTGTGCTCTCCTCAGCTTTTCAAAGTTAGGTTGCTGAAGATGCTAAGGCAAATGTTTTGGAAATGTATTTCCTAATAGTAGCATTCCTTTTCTGATAAGGATGTGGCTTTGATCAATTATTTACTTACTTGGCCTCAAACAGATCTACACTTTTCAAAACATTTCTTTGTTCAGTTTGTTCCCAAACTGCAAGTCCTTGGTATCAGCTTCTGCAGAAAGTATGAGGCAAGTAATGGCTGCAATTCCCTGCATCTCCAAAAGATGAAACAACATAAAGGAAATAATGACGATGTCTGAATTTTTCATCACCATTTATTATGTGAATGCTCACCCTCACCAGCAGCCCCTCTACACTTATGAAGTGTCTCAGTTTCAGTACTTAACCAGCTGTAAAAAAGCATTTTATTGCCTTTTATATTCTTCAACCATAAAATTTATCAGTTAGGTAAATCACTGTAGTATTAGTTTGTAGATGAGTCAAAAATGTTTGGTTTAAATCTGTTTTTAATGTGATTAGTGGCCAGGTATGCACAGGAACCAATCCATTTGGTGCAAGCAGCTACCTGTATTACAGTATTTGTAACAGGGGGGTTACCCCATGAAGTAAGAAGTGGTTCACGTGTCCTGCTGCAGAAGACTGGCTGGTTGCTGCGTACTACCAATGCTGCTTGCCAGCAGGCGTGGTTCATTAGAGGCCTTATTGCAGGATATAACATCTTTGCAATCAATTAACAGTGCTGCTGTTTAAAAAGGTCCAGATCCTTCCTGATTCAGCAAAGCACTTCAATATATGTTCAGAGTTAAATGCCTGATTAAAGCTTTATGTAATAAAGATGTGAGGTCTTGTGCTTGAGGTTAAACAGGTAAATGCATTCCTGAATCAGGGCCTGACATGTTACACTTCTTAGAGGCTTTCAGGAATCTTGAATATCCTGCACCACTGACTTTACTGATTTCCAAGCTGAGTATAACCTGCAAGTAAAACACAAAACCTGTGAAGAATGCAGGAAAGCCTGCTAAAATCCATTTCCTGGTCATCAATGATGCTTGTCTAGTCAAACAAATTCTGGGAGGTTACTTATATGTTTGTAACTGTAACATAATTAATTAATAAACAAACAAAAGCCCAAACCCCAAAACAAAAAAACAAACCACAAACCAAGTTGTGTTCTGTCATGTTATGAGTTGGATCTGCTGCAGTTATTCATACCATGCTGCAGTCATGCCAGCTTCAAAAAATTGAAGTGCTAAGTGGAGCAAATATTAGGGGCTTGAAGTTCAAGTTGCAACGCAGGAGGCTTCCTGCTCCAGTTGCTGCTTCTGGGTTCCAACTTCTTGAGTGTTGGCTCTTCTCTGCAGGCATATTGGTGGAACAGTTCAGAGTCAGATAGCTGATAGGTAGCTGATAGTTTTGGTTTTCTGGTTAGTGCTGGTTTTGTTTGGTTGGTTACTTGATTTGGTTTGGTTTCCCCCTCCCCCTGTATTTCACCGCTCTTCTTCTGCGAATAAGATAATCATGCATTATATTATTAGATTAATTAGATTATTAGCTAAGGTAATTTTGCATTGCGCTTGTGACATCTCATGTAATACTAAACTATTATCTCTTTAGCTCAACCCTGAGTTTTGTGTGTTGCTTTTCCCCTCGCTTTTGTGTTGGGGAAGCAGAGAGTTTATCCCTTGTGCTAAGCCAAAAAAACCCCCAACCAACCAAGTAAAAAACACTTGTGTTTTTTGTGGTTTTTTTGTATGATTGTTTTTATTTTTAAGGAAGCCTTTGGTAAAATGAACTTGTTCTTTCTGGAAAGAAGCAGTAATAGTAACCAAGTTGTTCACCTCCTGACTATAGTATTTCTCACTGTACAAAGTGACATTTTGTGGTCCGTGTTATCAAGTAAAGAAGTGAATATTAGGAGAATCAAAATCTAAGTTTTTGTCTTACTATTTTGTGTAGTAATGTATGCCACTTCTCCATACTTACTCTCCACTTATTGCAGTACTCTACTGACAAATGTTTACATTTATTAGGAAGCTGTCTTTGCTCCAGTTCAGTGGGTTAATAGCTGAATCAAAGCTGTTCTCCCACTGACTGCAAATTATTCATAAATGTAACTGTGGTGTTGCCTATGGGCTGGGTCAGAACACCTTATATGAGATCAAAATGTGGTGTTTTCTGCAGTAGCACATTGAAGTATCAGAGCTCACTGCTTCACCTTCTACGTGTGATCGTACACTGATACAGTGCAAAGCTCCAGCTGACTGCAGTGAGTGTGGACTCAAGCTCCAAATAATTTTTAAGTGCAGTGTGAGGTGTCTCTGCCCATGGGGCAGGAACTGGATGATTTTTGAGGTCCCCTCCAACCCTGACAATTCTTTGATTCTGTGATGGATTGCTGAAGCATGCTATGAATGTAAACAGTTTCATTCTTTCTCTTACCTTGTTCTATTAGAGATCAAGTTGAAATAAGCTGTCTGTTGTGTGTGACACCTTGCTTGTATGTTTTAAGCTTTTGTTTTCAGTCTGAACTAGGCCAGAGTGGTATTTTGTTTGTAATTTATTATTTGGACCTGACACTTAAAAACAGGTAGGCAAAATAAACACATTCCTGTGCAGAGACCACCTAGAAGTAACTGGAATTCAGTCACAGCACTTTCCATTGAGTCACTGAGATGTCACCCATCCCAGTGGGGCTGGGACCTGCTGCCTTGGGGGACCTCTGAGCCTGGGGATAGTGGCTTCTAGCAGCCCAAATGGTTGGGCAGGAGTCAGATCCCAGGGGCTTCTCTCCAGTTTCCACTCTCAGTTTACTGTATCTGTGCAGAAGTGAGACTGGGGCTTAACATTTTAACATGTTTTGGGTAAGTTGGGGAAAGTTCATTTTTAATTGGCATGATGCTTGAACCCCTCAGGGGTGCAGGTTCTGGAAGCAGTGAAATCCAGTGAGCTAGGGCAAACTATGCTACAAGAGCAGCCCACCAGAAATCCACATCAAAGTTCAGTGAGAGCTCTGCTTTTCTTTGTCTTGCCTCCTATTTGCATGAATTTCAGATGAAGTATTTTGGGTTCAATGGCGTAAGCCTTTTTAGAGTCAAGCATTTGCAGTGAAATCTCCAGCCCATTCCAGACACAGGGGTGAACCTGAGCTGAGAGGCTGTGTCAGAGAACAGGCAAACCTTGGAAAAATTTGGACCACTTGTGAACTTTGCTACTGATCAAATATAAACAATCCTGCTCAGATCCTAACAGCTGAAATAAAACAGAGCTTCTGAAAAGATTGAACTTGGATTGCAGTTTGATGGCGATCTCTTAAATATTTTAGAACAGTTTTGAGACATCAGAGTGTAAATTATGGGGCCTGCAAAAACCTGTAGTGTGAAGGTTCTATCCTTTGCTGATGTACACACATAAAGAGTACCCTTTTGGTTTTAGGGAAATATATTTTAGAAAGTACAGCCTAAGAAGTGAGGTTTTTTTCCCTCTGATGTGAGTACTTTATTGGCTGATAATGTGTAATTATTGTCATTGATGTAGGTCAGACAAAAAAAATGTGGGGAGATTAAGTGTGTGTTTTATGCATGTAAATACTATTAGAGTGTCAGTGAGTGTGTGTAACACTGTAAGGATGAGGGAGGACTTGGTTATTAGATGAAAAGTGTAATTTAGAAGCACAATTCCTTTCTCGGGTCTGAAACCTTATATAGTCAGTGAATATAATGGATCAGCTTATTCTATGTGTGTACACATGTATATATGGCTACCTATGCAGAATCACAGAGTCATTGAGGCTGGAAAAGACCTCTGAGATCATCAAGTCCAACCTGTAACCTAACACCACGACACCAGCTAAACCATGCCACCAAGCGCCACATCCAATCTTAAAGACCTCCAGGGACGGTGACTCCAGTACCTCCCTGGGCAGTCCACTCCAGTGCCTAATCACTTTTTCTGTGAGGAAGTGCTGCTTAATATCCAACCTATGCATTTATATAGATGCAATAGCACCTACAATATTGACTCATTTGTGTTAGAGTTGCATATCTGTGTTCTCCATTTTTAGAACTGGGATGCTAACAAAAATGCTTAGTCTCCTGGGCTTTGTGGTTTTGGTTCCCCTACCACACCCCCCCTTTTATTTAATCTAACATAAAATGATATAATTCACAAAAGGTGTTACATTTTGGAGTTAAAGGAATTAAAGACCAATTCCCTTTGGTTGTGACCTCATCAGCATTCATCAGTAGCTTAGCCTGGCCTTTATCTTTTGTATTTTGGATCTAGTACTCCATCCCGTGTTGAGATGAGTCATTGTTATTTCCTTCCACTGTCTCATGCTGAGTGACCATGGGCAGAAAACTTGTTTTCATCTGCTCTTTTTAGTCAACATTCCTTTTCCAGATCTTTTTTTTACAAGTTTTGAAACCGTTATTTTATATCCCTGAGCTCCATGTTATTTTCCTGCTCCCAGCCTTGGCCCCAGTGTCCTTTCCAGTCTCTGGGAAAAAAAAAAAATGGTTTGTGCTGACTGGAATGAAACTGAGATCTTAAATGTGGTTCTCCTGTCCTTCAAGATTGGAAAGACTGGAACAGGGTATGAGTGTCTGTGGTGTTGTAAAATACATGTTTTCATTTGGTTCTAAATGATTATTCTTCAAATATTTTTTAATTTTTTTTAGGTAATGTCTTTATTCTGCTGAGAGGGAGGTGCAGATGGGTCACAGCAAATATTGCTGTGTAATCCTTGCTTTGGGTAACATCCTCAGTGTCTTGGTGATGGGGTACCTTGGAAGGTCTGCACAGAACAAACTCATTTCCCCCCTGCACTTCAGGCTTTGTGTTCTGTAAGTATACCATATAAAGTTGTGGCTAATGTTGTTTAACTAGGAGCATTTTGACTTAACATGTTGAGAATTTATTGTGATTTTAATGATTTTATGATTTGTAGGTGGATGAAACTTTGTATCTGGCTCAACTATGAAAAGTTCTTTTATTTTGATTTTTATTAGTCCTGATAGGCAGCAGAAATTTCCATGACTGCTAGGGAAATCGGTATATTTCCTGAAGTGTGTTAGAAGCATGCTTTGAACAGCACAAAGTCTCTAAGTGACAGGCAGCATCTGATANGCCTTATGCCCAAGGAAGATTGGAGGGTCAGCCAGGGGAGGTTAGGAAGCAGATGGATTTAGTCACACAGACAGCAGGTTAGGTTAGAAAAAGAAGTGCAGCTCCAAAGCCCAGACAGTGATTGCCTTATCTATGTTTTTGTTCTTGTTCTTATATATCTCAGCAAGCCTATAAGTGAAGCAGACATCAGCACTGTTTCCTTTTCACAGCCTGTAATCTAATTCTTCTCACCAGAACATTCTAGCTAGGCTTAAACTAGCACAATAACTCATTCTTTTGCTGTTAAGTCTAATAAGAAAGGTAGGACAGGCATTTGCTTAATTTTGAAGATGCGTTCCCTAGGACCTGTAATCTGTCTAGTGGTATCTCTTGAGTATATAGTGAGGGATGACATAACATGGTATTACTTAAACAACGTTATTTATAGAGGCATGCATTTCTGAACTGTAAGAAATATGTGTCTGCAACCTAACTGCACTCACTTGAGCTGAAATAAACACTTTTGGGAAGAATTTAGCTGAATGATTATTTTTGGTCTGGCAAAGGGGAAACCGACTTGAGTGACTGTTCATTACTCTGATGCTGATTACTGGAATTGACCAGCTTAAGGGCAATTTGCTAACTTTGTTTAAAAACAGAGCTCATCTTTCTGGGTCCAACTGTGATTTAGAAAGGGAGGAGCACTAAACCACTTTATTTTTTCCTTTCTTTTTTTTTTTTTTTAAGTTTCCCAGTCAAAAACATTAGCTGAAACCCACATGCTGTGGGATTTAGGGAATTAACAGGATGATTCAGATATATAATCCTCATATTCATTCCCACTCCTGAGAGTTTTCCTTAGGTAATAGAACGTTTTTCCTATGCATGGTCAGAAACAAAACCAAACTCTCTTCTCCTTTTCTCTTTTTCCTTTTTTCCTTTGACTGGAAAGTAAGACAACTAATAAACCTAACATTAAGCTCTGGCAGAGGCTGCAGTCCAGTATAACCTCAGGATATGAACAGTGTGACTTCAGCAGGCGTTTGCAGCACTCCTCCCTGTGAGCTCTTGACTGATGCCTTGTCTGATTGCTCCTTCCCTTTCCTCTCTCCTGCCCCATATGGAAACATGTGCCCGCAGGAGCTAAAGGGTGGTTTAGAGTGTTCCCTTTTAATTTTTTTCTTAAAGAGTGGGACAGAAGGGCCTGAAAGTGCTGCTGTGTGTCTTGATTTTTGATTTTCTGTGAGAAGACAGACCAAGGGCTCTGCCTGAGCTCTGCCTCTGGGGAATAGAAAGTTGTGATCTTGCAGTCCTGTTGCTCTCTTGATGTAACTCTGCTTTCCTTTTCCTGTATGGGGGTGGAAGGGGAAGGTCATATAAGCTGCAGTGACTGACTTTCTGCAGCAAGAATTAAGAGTGCTGAAAACATGCAAAATTCCCAAAGTGGACACAAATAATCAGTTTATGATGGATTGATTGGATACTCTTTTTCTGTTTGTTGCTCCCTAGCAAAACCAAATAAACTTAACCAAAATACATCCTTCCATTTAGGGCTGGAATTAAAACAAGGTAGTGAGAGTCAGTGCTTGTCAATACTGCAGGTTAGTTTAAATACTCATACATACACACACATGTATTTTCTTGCTTTCTCCCTCCTAAGAGTGCTTCCCTTGGTGCTCCTCCTGTCAATTTAATTAAAGATTTCTCTGACATAATCTTTAACATTTAAAGTTTATACTCTGATTTTTTTTCCCCATCATTCATTGTTCCTCAATACATAGCAGCTTCTTTATCCACTCCCTTGGTCCCTTTTTTGCTCCTTGAATCAGAAAAGTCAGAAAAGATTTGTCCTGTATTGCCTTTTCTGCAGTTGCATCAAGTATTGCCAAGGGATGGGGGTATTGCTTCATTTTCTTGAGTGTTTTTTTGTGTGTATACACACACACATAGAATCATAGAATCAACCAGGTTGGAAGAGACCTCCAAGATCATCCAGTCCAACCTAGCACCCAGCCCTATCCAGTCAACTGGACCATGGCACTAAGTGCCTCATCCAGGCTTTTCTTGAACCCCTCCAGGGATGGTGACTCTACCACCTCCCTGGGCAGCCCATATAAATATATACACAGAGAGATGTATATATGTATATAAACACACAGCCCCCTGTATATATATATGTGTGTATATATCTATGCACATGTAAATCTGTATTTCCCCCCACCTATTTTCATTTTTTTTTGTTACTGTTTTTGTTCTTGGGCTTCGATGCCAAATTGAAGCCATGTTGCTGAAGCTATTCATGGAGTCTCTACAGGCTTCTTTTAAAATTAATCCAAGTTCATTTGATTGTTTCAAGCTTTTCTGCTGTTCCAATCCTACTTCACTGCTGCTTTTCTGTGTCTTCAGTTTGGAGGTAATCCCAAAACAGAGCAAGTTTGATGAACACCTTGCAGGATTTTCCCTTTCTCTGGTGCTGTTCTAGGCAACTAGATCCACAGCTTCAGTGCTTACTGTGTTTTGAAGTCCAATCCAACCTGATAGGAAGATCAGAGTGACTGCCTGCAGTATGTTGCCTTTCACCATATTCCTGGTTCCCATTCTGTCACACCAGATGTTGCCAACATCCTTGTCTCTTAGACACTTTGTTAGTCCTGTGTCTCTCCTCCTTATCCTTTAGCTAATGTTTTGCTGGTGTTTAAATCCACATCCAGTCGTGTTTTTTACAGGCAGAGATGGAAACTCTGCCCAATGATTCCCTTTTATTCTTCACCTTACTTTTGTTTTGTCTTAAATATATCCAAGGGGGAAACAGGAGGGGGGATGGAAAAGGAAGGGTTCGGTCTAGACTTCCAAAGCAATTTCCTTTTCCCTACAAAACATAGCTCATTTCTTTCCAGAGATGTGTGGCTGGGAAGTTACACATTTCTTCTCAGCACTGACTTTCCTGAAATCCTTTGAGTCAAGGCACAGCTACAAGGAGTGGTTCAGAAGACTGTAAACACAAGTGTGTGAATGTTCTTCCTTCTCTTGCTGCCAAACAGAAGAATAAACAAGAGATTAATGTGGAAAGGAGAGGGCAGTCTAGATAAGCAGCCACAGGGTGGAAATGTTGAAAGAAAACAGACAAATATCCATAGACACACCTGCACTTGGGTGTTTCTGCATCATGGGGCCTCACAGGGCTTATTTTTGCCATAAATGTCCCAAGGATAGAAAACTGAGCACTGTGGAGCTCGATGATTTGCCTGAGGGTTAATTACAAGGTCTTTCCTTTGAAATAAAAAAAAGGTGGGGGGTGGGGGAAAAATAGTTTGTGGTTGTAACTTTAACTCTTTATACATCACATTTAGCCAAAGACAGGAGAGGTTTTTTTCCCCTTTAAAATGCATTTATGTTTGCTGGCTTTGAATAGTACTCTGTTTAATACTGTTGCATCCACTTTTACCAGATTCCTGTGTTTACTTTAAATCAAATTAATAAAATGCCTCAAGTCAAATTAAAACCAGACCAAAAGGGCAACGTAGCCATAACTGAGCAACTGTTCTGTGAGTTTGAGATATTCTCTGCATACATTTTTCAGGTGAATTAAACTCAGTGTGGAAAGGAAATGTTAAAAAAAGAGAGAGAGATCATAATCTGTCAACTCCATGCTTCTCATGCTTCTAATTTGGTTGGTGCCTTTATGTGTTTACTTAAGAGATGAGATTTCTTCTCCATTAAGAGTGTGTGGAGACGTGAACAGGAAAATGAGCTAGAATCTGTGTGCTTGATTTAAGATAATTATTGCATCCATTCAGTTTGGTTTTTGCTTGGCAAGATAAAGTTACATGGTGTTTATTGTCCTGCTACCAGTAATTGCAGAGTCATGTCTGAGTAACTGATACTTATTTCCAGGACTGAAAAAGCTTGTGATTTCTTGTTTTAATTGCCAGAAAATGCACAATGAAACTTTAGAGCTGTACTTCCGAATTACTGAGTACTGCACTTGTGTAGGAACTTGAGTTGGTTGGTGTTTGTTTCTGTGAGTTTTTTTTTAAAGCAACAGATGAGGAACCTGCTTATGTAGTCTCAAAAATGGAAGTTTAGCAAACTTTATAGTCAGAGGAGCTTTCCTAGATCTTTGCCTTGAATTTCCATCTACAACTGCCCCCTTTCTGGCACTAGCCACACAGTGAAAATATCGCAGTATTTGCTGCTCTCAAGCTTGGTAACATTTTTTTATGTGTAGGAAAACATCTAGCTTAGGAAGAGGTTGTCTGTGTGTAGGCATGCTTGTGTGGAGTGATTACTACATCCACTGGATAGTGCCAAGTTATTGGGACCTCAATATTTGAAAGCTGCTATCTGGCATAGGAGACTTTGTATGGACAAAAAAAAAAGACCTTACGCTATGCAGTGTAATGTAAAGACCCTGTTATGGAGTTCATTATGCCAATTACAGGGCTTTTCTTTTTTGGTCAGAGGATTTTTCCTGCTTGCTTCATTCCAGATTGTGGGTGGCCAGACTGGTCCAGGCAGGTACAACTCTTCTATTTGCAGAGGCACCTCTCGAGTGATTAGATGTAGCTGTGAAGGTGCTTCACTTAGTTACAATCATATTATAATCTGTCCAACTGTGTTGGACTGGTTGGCTCAAGTTTTTGACAGCTGTGGCTTGAAGGGACATCTCTGCTCTGTTAAAGGGAGTTCTTACTGTGCTGAGTATTAAAGATGAAATGGAGGTGTGGGGGAGAAGAGATGACTATGATATTTCTGCTGATATCATCTACTATGGAGTGGCCATTGGGCTTTTTTATTTCCTGAAATGTGTGACTATGTATTTGGAAGTGGTGGTGGGTTTTTTGGTTGGTTGGCTTGGGGTATTTTGCCTGTTTTGCTATGTATAGTAGGTGCTGAGGATGCATTAAGTGGATTGGGAGAGTGTGAGAGGTAAAGGTGCTGCTTTCTAAGAGGGAGGATGAATCACAGAAACATTCCACTTGGAAAAGACCCCCCAGGATCATCAAGTCCAAGCATTATCCCTACTCTACATGTAAAGTTCACCCTTAAACCATATCCTCAAGTACCACATCCAAATGACTTTTAAACACATCCAGGGTTGGTGACTCAATCACCTCCCTGGCCAGCCCATTCCAATGCCTGACCACTCTTTCTGTGAAAAAATGTTTCCTAGTGTCTTGTCTAAACCTACCCAGGTGCAGCTTGAGGCCATTCCCTCTTGTTCTATCACTATTTACCTGTGAAAAGAGACCAGCAGCAGCCTCTCCACAACATCCTTTCAGGTAGCTGTAGACAGCAATGAGGTCTCCCCTCAGCCTTCTCTTTTTCAAACTAAACAGCCCCAGCTCCCTCAGTCGTTCTTCATAAGATTTATCCTCCAGGCCCTTCCCCATCTTTGTTGCCCTCCTCTGCACTCAGTCCAGCACCTTCCTGTAATGAGGTGCCCAAAACTGAACATAATACTCAAGTTATGCTCTCATTAGAGCAGAGTACAGGGGGACAATCACCTCCCTACTCCTGCTGGACACAGCATTTCTAATACAAGCCAGGATGCCATTGGCCTTCTTTGCCACCTGGGCACACTGCTTGCTCATATTGAGTTGTCTATTCCAGCCCCCAGGTCCCTTTCTGCCAGACAGCTCTCCAGCCACACTTTCCTAAGCCAGTAGCATTGCTTGGGGTTGTTGTGGCCAAAGTGCAGGACTTGGCATTTGACCTTTTTGAAGCTGATGCCATTGATGTTGGCATGAATGGATACACAACAAAGACAATCTGAGGATCTGTGTGATTTAGAAAATGCTACTTTTGTAGCTGTGATCATGGCATTACTGTGGGCTTGTAATACTCAAAGCAAAGTCAGTTCTCAAGAGGAAAAACTGCAGTAGTAGTTAATGGTTTCACCCTGCCAGGAAGACAGGCCAGTATTTCAAGTTTTCAAGTAATGCTTATCCTGGAAGGCCAAAATAGGCCTAAACATGTTCTGGCTTGTCCAGACATGTTTTATCCTCTCCCTCTCTTCTGCCGTTGGGGCAAGCAAGGGCGGGAAAGGAAAATAAAAGGCCTGACGCCTCAGAGTCTCCTTCTCTCCTTCCAACCTGTAAACATGTGAGGATACTGTGTTTATTCACTTGTTTGTGTTCTGCCCTAAAAAAGGTAAAAGCAAGCTCTGACTTTACCTAATATGGTTAAGCTTGGAAAACTGTCATTCTGATTAGCTGATCTGTGGCCATTAGTCTCAGGTACATTGATAAAAAGAGATAAGCAGGTAAACATAGTGTGCTCTGCCTCAATGAGCTTCTGCCTCATTGCTTTCTGCCATTGCATTCTACCATGCTCTGCTAAGTTGTAAGATAGCTCTGGTGTATAACAACAAGCCCTGATGCTTTGTGTTTGTCTGCCTGGGAGCCTGCTGTGCCTTAAGTTTACCAGGGAATAGACTTTAAGTGCCTTCACATGATAGGCTTATTTAGCCAGCGTGACATTATGCCCATCCGCACATCTGCAAGACATCTTGCCCGCACCTCTGCAAAACTCTGTGCCAAGTCTGGAGCCAAGAGGAACCAGGATCAGATCAGAGATTGCCTGCCTCTCTCCCAGCACCTTGTTAGAGCCTAGGAAAAACTAGAAGCTCCAGCAGCTATGAAGGCATCAACAGAACTCCCTGCAAATGTTTGGGTACTGTCTGGAAACTGTAGTTAGCCCTGGGGATCCGGAGATACTAATATTTTGTGAGTAAATACTTAAAACCTCCTGTAAGTGAATCCAAGTGCCTTCTGCTTTAAGCAGAAGGGAGTGTGCCAAGTCCCTCTAGTGGGCAAGCAGTGTAATCGACCGCAAGAACCTCTTTCCAGTTCTAACAGTTCAATGTTTGTTATGTTATTTCTAGTTAATTCTTAAGTGTTCTAGACTCTGTTTTCATCTGCATAGTGTTTTCATGACCGTTGCAAAGAACCTATTATTCAAAATTGTGGCTGGCAGCGAGATTCCTGAATATCAACATGAATAAACCATATTAATTTCTTAAAAATCCTGTCTTGCCCCATTACCTGCCATTACAGTGCTTCATCTCATTTCCCCAGATATGCACTGCTCTGGTGCTTGGAGGTGCAGGGGAAGACTAGCCTTTCTGGCAGAAATGGAGATTGTGAGTGGCTTTTACATGTAGTTGCTCAATTTTGTGAGAAGTAGAAGGGCAATTCCAGAGGGAAAAAACAATTGTGTTCCTGGAAAGCCAGAATCTGAATCAGTGTCATGGTGAATGTAGTCGATAATGGAGGTATAGCTGGAAATTAAGGAAAAAAACCAAGCTATCTAGTGTTGTTGCCTGCCATTTGATGGGAGTGCATAGCCTGAGCTGTGTCCCAGGGTCTGTCAACAGCATGTTGTACGGCCTTAAGAATATAACTGCATCTCAAAGTTCCTGAGGTCTTAATGTGTTTGAAATGGGGCAATACACAAGATGCCTTGAGTTCTAGGGATAAAAAATGCCTTATAAAATTTGAGTTTCAGCATTGTTAATAATAATTTGATTATTGATTTATTCTCACCATGATTTTTATGTCAGACATAATTACTGCTTTTCGGTAAACAGCGTAAGATGCATAAAGGTGCAAAAATGTTTTAACTTCCCTGAAGGTATTCTGGGAAGCAGCATGTAAAGATTTAGAATTCTTTGCTTTGCCTTGGCATGTAATGTAGCCTGTAGCAGTAAAGTCTTTTCAGATCAGTGTATTTCAGCAGAACTGTTTAGTACCTTCCCAGTAAATGACCAACGAATAGAATACGCTTAAAAAGGAAAACAGTTGTCTTGTACTTTGCAAAATGATATGGAGTAAGCTAGATCTTGTAACTTATTTCTTCTCACTGCATCTTATTTACTGTTGTAGCTGACTCTTAGGCAGAAGGTGCATGAAAGAACGTGTGGCCACCTCTGCATCAGGAGTGGCAGTGTTCAGGTCTTATCTCTAGACTAGTAATGCCCTTCCCATCGAGTGTCTCCTTTTCAGGAGGCTGGCTCAAATAAAATGAAGTGCACTTACACTGGAAAACTGAAGCATGGTCTTAGCAGCATCTAGATTTGGAAAAAAAAAAATGTAGCTAGCTTGTTTAGTGAACAACCCTTGATTGCAATCTCTAATCTCAGAACTGGTTGCTGGAGTCCCTTGTCTTCTTTCACTCCTGTTGCTGAGCTCAGAGGGCCAGACTCAGGCAGATGACTATGATGCTGAGTGGAACTTAAAATGTGTACATAAATGTTATTTTTGGCTTGCACTTCCCCCTTACCCCCCTCCTTCTTTGGTACAAACATGAGGAATAATCACTGTCACTAAACTGGTTGAAAGTGGGTGGAATATTACACCATGGCTGGAAAGTGAGAAATATGAAAGAAGTCTTGGAGTTTCCTACACATTTTCAGGAGGCAGACTTTATTCCTGAAACTTCAGGAGATGGATGAAGACTTACTGGGCTGTGTATCCCTTGACTCTTGATAGATTTACCTAAGCAGTTCATAAGTGTTACAAAAGTAAATGTGACTAGAGAACCATAATGCTCATCATAATGCTTCTCAGAAAGTAACTTTTTGAGAGTGGCACTATCCATTTTGTGCCATGCTAGTAGCCTTGCTGAAGCAGCTCAGAGTAAATCCCTTCATCACAAATGCATAAAATGGGTTGAGGATGGACTACAAAGCTACATCTCTCCCACATCACTAAATTATTTTTCCTTTTTCCTACATATTATGCATTATGTCAGAAATATTACTGGATATATGTCTGGAAATGAAAAAAAAAAGTTTGTTTTACCTCTTTTCAAAATGTTTTCAAGCTTTGAGGTGAGCATTTGACTTACGTTTATTGGCCCTTGCACAAGAGACTGTGAAAGCTATTTCCTTTTTCCATACTTAGAACATGCAGGATATCAGGTTGCTGAGTAGTGAATTTCCTCCCACGAGATAGGTGAGTATATGTGGTAGAAGTGGTTGTTTTTGTAGCCTTGAGAAGTTGGTCCTTCTGCACTTTCCAGATCCTTTCTTAAGTCAAACAGCCAAACTTTTCATATGGACACATGTTTAATTTTTGTTGTTTGTTTTGCCTTGTCTTTTGTTGTTGTTGTTTTGGAGTTAAATAGACAAGAAGACGTGTCTGAGGGAATGTCTAAGAGGGTGGCAATAGGAGCATGGTAGCAAACATGCTGAAGGCAATAGGCCAGCCTGGTTTATGTGTGTAACTTGATTTGAGTCAGCAGTGCTCCACCAAAGGTATGGCCAGCTTTCTGCTTTTATGCTGGTATTTTTGTGCAGGACTTATTTACAGTGCTGGTGAGAAAAGGAAGAAAAAGGGAGAGACATTTCCCTCCTGTTTCTCATGTCCTGGTTTTTAAGGTCATCGTTTTTTATAACTGCTGTTTTTTCTGTGTGGGTGGGCAGGTATGAGTATTGGTCTGTCTTCTCCTTGTGCAATGTCAGAGGGGAAGTTCAGGCTGATGTGCTGCTGGGGCTAGCCCACATCCTTCACCCACACAGCCCTGTGAAGCAGTTGCACACATCAGTCAGGGAAAGCCTTCATCTCTGTGTGCCGTTGGAGCAGGTGCATGAACTCAGGATGATAGCAGATGACTGTAACATTGCTGCAAGGCATCCACCAGTGCCTGACACATCTTCTGTGTACAGCAGGTCTACCTCCCGATATAAATTGATGCCAAAACATGAGACCATCAATACCCAGACTTTTCTCTCGTGGAAGCTCTAGGGTAAAGCAGAGGGAAAGATGAGTGAGAATGATTTTATAAAGAGACACAAATCTCTGTACAAAAAGGCCCACCTAGAGCCATGCTCTTAAAATTGTCAGTCAGCTACAAACATTGCAGAGGGAGAAAGGGAAGACCAGGCTGTATCCAGCCAAATGGGAAACTAGCCTACATCAGTCATAACCCAAGGATTGGAGAGTTCTTGAAGCACAGGTGGTGGGTGTCTTAAAAAGTTCTTGCAGATCTGCTGTATTCATGTCCATGTAGTGTTGGGTTTATTCAGAACACCAATACTGCACTTTGTTTTCTTTCCATGAGAGATGAACCTACAATAATTACACATTCACCCTACCCAACTCTTGTAGTGTCTCAGAGTTGGTAGTATACCAACACTTACCTGTAAATAAATAGTGTAAAGTTGAAATACTCTCTGCTTTCTCAAGTGCAGCTGATGTTTTTTTCCAAACCATATCCACTTAGACCACCTCTGTTATGAAGTTTGATGTAAACTGTGTTCCTCTGTGTCCAGGTAAAGGTGAAGTACATCATGGACTTAATTAGTGGCTCTGGGTTGTGTGGGTATACGTGAGAGATGAATTTGGTGTTAGCTTCTGGCCCTTCAAATAGGCTATTTGTGTACATAACCTTTATTTTGATAAATGAATGGACTGCATTGGAACAAGTTATTTTGGGAGCATGTGCCAGAGGAGGAGATGAAAGATCACTGGGATGGCAGGTGTCTCTAGTCTTTGGCATGCTCTTAGACAGTTGGTAGGGTGATATCTCTGATATTTGGAGGTGGGGCTTCAAAAGTTCAGTGTCTCCAAAAATGGAGTTTAGGGCATCTTTCAGAAAATCTGCCTATAGCACTCTGCCCTCTCAGTGCCTTGGGCCAGTTGCTCTCTAAACCTTGCTCATTAACATGTGTATGAAGAAATTTGGAGAATTTAAAAGGCTTAGACAATTATTTTATCTTTACATGTAGGCAGGAGAATGCAAGATTTTGAGAACAAAATGGTGTTAATCATTCCAGATACCTAAGGAAAAAAAAAAGTCCTTTTTCATCTGTTAAAATATTGAAGCCTTCCTGATTCAGTGTATTCACAGACATTATAAAAATTACATGGTAGGAGCCTAGCTGGGAACAAATTCCCCTTATATTGCCAAGCCAACAATGTTCATGCTGCTGCTCTATTTTACCTGCAGATAATAATAGAGATGGGTGGCTAGACCCTGGAAAGGAGGCGGCTTCAGTTCTGCTGTGCACAGTTTTAGATACAGAAAAGCAATTCTGACTTCTACAAGATATTTCCAGCATTGAAACACTGTTTGTTTTTGTTTGGTTTGGTGATGAAAGGTAATGACTTAGCAAGTACATAGTGGAATGTTGCCATGAGTGTTAGTTTACATAGCTGAAGATGGTCTCATTATCTATATTACATAACTTTGTTGCCGTGCCTTCTGCAGAAAGGGATCTGTGTCTGCTTTGGGATGTGAACTCGCTACCAACCAAATATTTGAGAAGTATTCTCTTCCCACTTCACTCCTCTCTCATTGTTTTCTTTTTGTTTTGTGCCAGTAGGCTCTCTTGACAACAACACTGTAGACCAGCTGCTTCAGTGTGTTACTGCTTAAGCTTCCCGGAGACCAAAACCCAATGGAACAAAATCTGGGATGCCTTCCCTCTCCCTGTATGAAAGAAATTAGGTAGAAGAGTAAAAAGAGTAAAACACCCAAAGGAACAACCTTAAACTGATTTGGAAGTTAAAAAGAGAAGTTTAACAATAAATAAAAGGTATTTAATGTAAAGGAGGGTTACAGAGGTATAAGGGAAGGGAGCAGATACAAACACATATACAAAACCAGGTTGGATGGCAGTGGATTCTCTGGGTGGAGATGGATTTTGTCCTTGGATTCAGAAGGTAGTTGGGTTGGCCACATGGTTATCAGGAGCAACTGCAGCAAAGAGATGTTGCAAAGGCAAAGGTAGGAAGCAGACATAGAACAGGAATCTTGTCTACCTCTTAAATAGGGTTTCAAATGGGAAGTGGGAGTGGCATAAACTTTGACTTGGGGGTCCTCCCTCTAGGAGAGGCCAGGGACACCATGCTCCCACTCCGAAGGGGCTTAAGCTGGAACACAGTGTTATGTTTTTTTGCCTTTCATGTATAAGTTGGCTCTTGTTTCTCACTCTGGAGCCATCTGGGTAGCTGTGGCTCTGCTTTAAGATGTAGAAGCTGGTTTCTGTGCACTTGGCTAACACTGGATGGATACAGACCTGCAGGCTGAAGCACACATATACAACCTCACTGTGGTCACAGAGGGGTCATAACAGGCTTGGCTTTATTAGTTCTGTTTTGCTACTGTATCATACAAATGACCTTGGTTTCCTAATCCAGGCTGGCACAGATGATGGGAGAAATGAAGGAGGGTAGGGAGACAGGAGGAAGAAAAAGGAAAAAAAAAAAAAGGAAAGCTATTTGTCAGGCTTGATAGTGTTAGTGAAAACATGAAGAAAGGAAGGAGGAAAGCAATGTTTGGAGAGCAAAGAGTGCCCTGACAAATGTGACCTCTGTTTTTCCCTTGAGCTTCTGACTTTGAAACCAAAGCTGACTCTAATGTTCACCAGGTGCCATTGGGGTGTTTTGATTCCCTTTAAGGAAGGGAATTAGCCTTATAGTTTCAGCATCTGCACTTCAGTGAACTTCAGTGAGGCGATGTATTCTTGTTCAGATCATAACCTTTGAGGTTCAAAGGCCATCAGTAGCTCAATAACTAATTCTGTCGCTTCCACAGGAAGCAATGAACAGAGACCTGTACTTCATGCAGGCTTTGCCACAGGAGCCCTTCCAGTTCTGTCTCTGCTTGAACATAGTCTGCCTGACCATCTCTGGACAGCCAGGTGGAGAAACTGGAAAGCCAGACAGACATAGCATAGAAGCAGTGCTGGCAGTAAAATTATTCCTTACACTAATATAGTACTTTAGTGTTTGTATTTTGTCAGCTGAGAGTATAGTTCAGTTTCTTGGAAGAAGTGAGATGCTATTTTGCTCAAGACATATGGCTCTTTGTCCCCTGTTGTTATATAAGCAAATTGTTGTTACTTATCATCCTCTTTCTGGCTGCATCCTCTCTATGGGTAATTGCGCCTCTGATATTACCTAGATAGCTCAGCCTTGCTTGTGACCTGAGTGTCATATATAGATTTTAGTTCTTTAGGTGATTGTCTTGTCCTGCAGAAGATGGATTTATGGGAATATCACATATTGTCAGCCAGTGGAAACGACTGACTGATTAGTGGAGTCTTTTCTCCCCAGCCCTTTCCTCTGAGAGGTCCAAGAGACAACCATTCCTGGATGACTCCCTCTCCCCTTGAGTGGCTTAGGATACTCAAGCAGCTCCTCTAATTCCCTTTTGCAGAGGCTGTGTGACAGCAGGGAGGAAAGTAGGGTAGGCAAAGGTAGAAGATTTCAGCAGGGGCCAGGGAGGACCTAGGACTGTCCAAGGGCCACTTCAAGATCATTGAATTACTGGCCACTGAAGTAGTGGGATGGATAAAATGACCTTGAGAAGCCATGTCCAGTGATGATTCTGCAGTGTCTGGTTCTCTCAGCCTCAGTACTGGGTCCAGTGCTCCTTGACATCTTTGTCAGCAATGCAGACAGTGGCACTGAGTGCACTCTCCACAAGTTTGCTGATGACACCAAGCTGTGTGGTGTGATTGACTCGTGAGAGAAGGGATGCCATTAAGAAGGAGCACCACTGCTATGAGCATAGGCTGAGGGAGCTAGGGTTGTTTTGCCTGGAACTGCTGGAATGAGTCCAGACAAGGGCCATGAGGACAATCAGAGGGCTGGAGCACCTCCCCTATGAGGACAGGCTGAGAGAGTTGGGGTCGTTCAGTTTGGAGAAGAGGCAGCTTCAAGGAGACCTTATTGTGGCCTTCCAATATCTGAAGGGGGCCTATAAGAAAGCTGGTGAGGGACTTTTCAGAGTATCAGATAGTGATAGGACTAGGGGAAATGGATTCAAGCTAGAGGAAGGTAAATTTATATTAGACATTAGGAAGAAGTTCTTCACCATAAGGGCAGTGAATCAGTGGAACAGGTTGCCAAGGGAGGTGGTGGAAGCCCCATCCCTGGATGTTTTTAAGGTCAGACTGGATGTGGCTCTGGGCAGCCTGATCTAATGGAAAGTGTCCCTGCCCGTGTCAGGGTGGTTGGAAGTAGGTGATCCTTGAGGTCCCTTCCAACCCTGACAATTCTGTGATTCTGGAGAAAAGAAGACTCTGGGGGGACCTTTCAATATCTGAAGGGAGCCTACAGGAAAGACGCAGAGAGACCCTTCATAAGGGTGTCTAGCAGCAAGACTAGGCAAAATGCTTTTAAGCTGAGAGAGGGTAGGTTTAGACTAGATCTTAGGAAAAAGTTCTTCAGTGTGAGGGTAGCGAGACTATGGAATGGGTTGCCCAGAATGGTTGTGGATGCCTTCTCTCTGGAGGTGTTTAATGCCAGATTGAATGAGGACTTGGGCAACCAAGTCCAGTTAAGGGGCATCCATGTGTATTGCAGCAGAGTTAGTTAAGGGGCATCCGTGTGTATTGCAGCAGAGTTGGAGTAGGTGATCTCTGAGGTCTCTTCCAACCTAAGCCATTCTGTGATTCAGTACTGTGGCAAATGGATGTTTTAGGAACAGAACATAGTAGTATCTCTAACACCTTTAGTTGTACTGCGGGACCTTATGGGTCCAGAAGTGCAACAGGATGACCACTCTTTCTGCTTGTCAGTATGATCACTTCCTGCACCAAATATTGGTTCTACAGTCACCTCCTGCACCCACTTATCTGTTCTACAGTCCATTAATTTAAAACAGTAGCACCAGAGCAATGTACACGACAGCTTTGGGTTACTGTTGTGTGCCAAAGATCCAAAGACAGTGTTTGATGAACTGAGCATGATATTGTTCCTATGAATAATTTTGTATTGTAGCATAAAATATGGTATCTTTAGCTTTGTGTAGAAGTGTTCAGTTTATACAGTAGCAGTGCTTTTTATTTAAAGTGGAAAATGACTTCATGAAGTCCAGAGGGAGCATTTTATTAATTAGTAGATAATGGCATGATGGAATTGAAACATGCTACCTTTTCTTTTTAGCTCTTGAGGAGTGCATGCTGTAAGTATGCACAAATAAATGGTGGTGCCTGTGTCCCTAAAAACTTAGGCAGACATGTTGCAGTATAATTTAATTTTAATGACAGTTTAGAAAGGAAATGTTATGCAAAGATAGACAAGAGTATAGGAATAAGACTGTACTTGAATGAGTTTTTAAAATACATTAGAAGTACATTCCTGTAAGCCTGACTCACAATAAAATTCTGCAGATAGGGATTAGAATAGAATAGAATAGAATCAACTAGAATAGTAGAATAGAATAGTAGAATCAATCAGGTTGGAAGAGACCTCCAAGATCATCCAGTCCAACCTAGCACCCAGCCCTAGCCAGTCAACTAGACCATGGCACTAAGTGCCTCATCCAGTCTTTTCCTGAACACCTCCAGGGATGGTGACTCTACCACCTCCCTGGGCAGCCCATTCCAATGCCAATCACTCTCTCTGGCAAGAACTTCCTCTTAACATCCAGCCTACACTTCCCCCAGCACAACTGTGTCCCCTTGTCCTGTTGCTGGTTGCCTGGGAGAAGAGACCAACCCCCACCTGGCTACAACCACCCTTCAGGCAGTTGTAGACAGCAATGAGGTCTGCCCTGAGCCTCCTCTTCTCCAGGCTAAACAACCCCAGCTCCCTCAGCCTCTCCTCATAGGGTTTGTGTTCCAGGCCCTTCACCAGCTTTGTTGCTCTTCTCTGGACACATTCCAGCACCTCAACATCTCTCTTGAACTGAGGAGCCCAGAACTGGACACGGCACTCAAGGTGTGGCCTGACCAGTGTTGAGTACAGGGGAAGAATAATCTCCCTCCTCCTACTGGCCACACTGTTCCTGATCCAGGTCAGGACGCCATTGGCTTTCTTGGCCACCTGGGCACACTGCTGGCTCATCTTCAGCCTACTATCCACCAGTACCCCCAGGTCCCTCCCCTCCTGGCTGCTCTCCAGCCACTTTGTCCCCAGCCTGTAGCGCTGCTTCGGGTTGTTGTGGCCAAAGTGCAGAACCCTGCACTTGGCCTTGTTAAATTTCATCAAGGATTCTGTAGATACGTACTAATGTCTTGTTAGCATTAAAATGTTTGGAAGTGAAAATGTCTTGAAAATTTCCAACTCAGGCACAAAATCTAAGTATCTGTTCTTTTTACTTCATGCTGCAATAATAATCTTGCAGTTGGTGAGTGGGGTTTAGCAATGCTATAGGCATTGCTGGAGGTTTTGGGGCTGATTGTAATCACTAGGGAGGATGAAGTGTATTGAAAACCAGAAAATCTCAACAAGCCTTTGAAATGGATTGCAGAAGTCCTATAACAGGACCTTATAATAACTGTCTATGAACACATTCACACACATAGGGAAATCTGAGTGCATCTATGGGTCCTGGTCCAATTTCATGTAATACTACAGTGAACTAATCCTGTGCCACTGTGAAGCGTACATGGACTTGGACAGTGCCTTCCAAATCAATTCAGGGCCCTTATTAGTATAAGGACACTTCTGGAGAATCTGGGCTGCCTTCAATTGCTCTGAGTGATTTTTAAGGATGCTTCAACATTGGGAACTAGATGATAAAGTCTGGAGGAGAACATTTCAAAGCTGATTTGAATGGATAAGAACAAACAGTTCATCTTGAAAATAATATTGATATGATTTTTTTTGTATTTAAGTTGTTTTTCATGTAGTTAAAAATAGTATTTTAATATTTATGAAGTCTTTGCTAGTTTGTGTTCCACACAGATTCTGGAAAGTTCAGAAGCCTCTGCAAAAAATACCCAAAGAGTACTAATTCAGGAGGAAGCTGCCTCAATATTCACAGCTGAAAAATTCTCCTGCTGTGTTGCCAAATTTAACTTCGAGCTTCAGTCTCTTGTAGCATAATTCATAGACTATGTTTTATAATGAACAACATTGGAAATAATATTTACCACTTTTCTTTCTTTTAGCACAAAAATTCTTGTTGCAGTAGAAGGAAAGCAAAATTCTGAAGTTTTTCCATTAAGTCAGAGCTAGAAAAAAATAGAAGGTAGAGGGGGAAAAAAATCAGTATTTGTATCAAGAAAATGTCAAATAATTCAAATGTACATGAAAACAATTTTTGAAACATCAGCTGTGCTTCTGGTTTTCAACTGTAGAAGTTATTGATGATGAATCTCTTTATGTTTGCATGAGTGAACAGAGTAATGCTTACATTGAGATGTCCTGAAGTCAGTGTTCTGGATGTATTTTGCCTGATTGCTTTTACATTTAGTTTACTGCTCTTGCTAATCACAGTAGCTGCAAATCAGCCCACAAAGTTATGATGACAGAAATAAGCCAACAAGTTCATGAATTTGAAGTGTTACACCAGTATTTTTCTACATAATCTTTTTCATGTCATAAAATGGATGCAAATTTCATATGAATGCTATAGGAAACTGTTTCCATCGTCAATTATTCTGTGTCTTTGAGATATTTTGCATATTGCTTATTTATTATATGTATTAGATATATGCAGACAAAAAGGTCTGCATTGTTTTATTTGTGCACATATTGATATGAAAACTGTTTACAAACAACTCTTTCTCCTGTTGTCCAGCTTTCCACAAATAAGAAGCAAAATGGGAGACAATGCTATTCGCTATTACCTATTAAATTCAGCATGTTTACTGGCTGTGCCTGCTTGTTCAACACTAGATATCCACTGCTAGTGACAACCTACAGTAATTCCACCTACAGTCTGAAAAGGAGGATACTGGGCTAGGTGTTAATGAATCTTCAACAACTGGAACAGTTGTTCATTTCGGTGACAGCTTCCTTTGAAAATTCCTTTAAGATCAGTGGGACATTAAGACCCATGGAAGTGAAAATACATTTGATGACCCCAGGGACAATAGAAGAGTGGTACTGCAGTGGTTATAGCAGAGTGTGCTAGTTTGAGCCTAGCTGGGATGTTTTGGTGAGAAGAGCTAGATAATAGGCTGAGAAATGAAAACAGTGGTGAAGTCTNTCTGGGAGGACTGTTGTGTTTCTGTATTACTTTACCTTGTATATTTCTGTCTATATCTCTATATACTGTAAATATCTGCTTGTAAATTGTGCCAGCTGTAAATGTAAGCTTCATTAAAATTTCCAGAGATGGCTTAGTCTAGTCTGGGTGATTTCTAAAGTGTGGGGGGTGGGGGGACACCCCAAACCATCAGACAGAGACAGGTGATGTAGATGACAAAGCTCTTGGGAAGATATCCACGCTGCAATTGCTGTGTTCCAGGTGCAGCAGCTTAAGAAAACAAATCTGAAACTCCTTTGGATAATTCCTTTAAAATAATGATAATTTTTAAATTGTGATGATGAAACCCATATTTTTTAAACTTGGGTATTGAGTTCCTAAAGAGTGAGAGGGGAAAAAAAAAGTCCTATAGCACAATGCTGGCATACCTTTGTCTAGAGCATGCTGATGGATGTAGGTGTAATAATGTCTTAGCGTGCCATATGAAGAAGAGAGTAGCTGGGTACATCTGCTGACAATCTTTCTTTTTAATTTGGAGCCACCTGAAGGCAGTAACTGAATAATAACCTAATTCACATATCCCGTCTGCTCTTTCACAGTAAGGGTGTGTGGAGTGTATGTGAACAAAAAAGAGTCTGATTTTAGCTCTGGCTTATTTTTATCTCTTTTTGAGCCTGAGAGTGTTTCCTGCCTGCTTAGTGATGTGAAACGTAACCAAAACAGACATCTGTGAGTGACACTTTTCATGCCTATCTTTCTGCATTTGGTTTTCTGTGCCACTCTAGAGATGTTGCAACATACATGAAAGGGCAAAGAAACCAGGTCTATAGTATGCTTGCTGTGACATTTTACCTTGTGGCATTTCAGCATATATTGTCCTATATCTAAAATACATTTCCCAATTATAATTCTTTGCAATACTGGACTGTAAAGAGCAGGTGAAAGTTGTCCTTTAAGATACATGTAGTTTGGGGAGTGGCATATTTTGAAATCATAGAATCTTAGCATGCACTGGGTTGGAAGGGACCATCTAGTCCAACCTTTTTTCTCCTTCTCTGAAGTAAGCAGAGACATCCCCAACTAGATCAGATTGCTCAAGCTTGACTTTTAATGTCTCCAGGGATGTGGCCTCCACCCAACTCTCTGCTCAGTCTCTTCTAGTGTTCCACCAACTTCATAGTAAAAAACTTTCTCCTAATGTCCAATCTAAATCTACCCCTCTCTAGTTTAAAACCATTGCTTCTTGTCTAGTGCTATAGGGCTTTGTAAACTGTTCCTCCTTAGCTTTCTTGTAGGCCCCCTTCAAGTATTGGAAGGCTGCTATTAGGTCTCCCCAGAGCCTTCTGTTCTCCAGGCTGAAAAACCCCAACTCTCTCAGCCTGTCCTTGCATAAGAAGTGCTCCAGCCCTCTGATCATTTTTTTGGCCCTTATCTGGACCCACTCCACCAGGTCCATGTCCTTCTTGTGCTGGGGGCCTCAAAGCTGGACACACTGCTCCAGCTGAGGCTTCACCAGAGTAGAGTGGCAGAATTGCCTCTCTCAGTCTCTGGCCACACGTCTTTTGATGCAGCCGAGGATGCGACTGACCCTGTGGGCTGGAAGTTCACATTGTTGGTTCATGTCCAGCTTTTCACCTACCAGTATCTCCCAAGCCCTTTTCTGTAGGGCTGCTCTCTTAGAATCATAGAATCATAGAATGGTTTAGGTTGGAAGGGACCTCAAGGATCATCCAGCTCCAACCCCCTGCCACAGGCAGGGACACCTCCCACTAGAGCAGCTCGCCCAAGGCCTCATCCAGCCTGACCTTAAACACCTCCAGGGAGGAAGCATCCACAACCTCCCTGGGCAACCCGTTCCAGTGCCTTACCACCCTCACTGTAAAGAACTTCCTCCTAACATCCAGTCTAAATCTCCCCTCTTCCAGCTTAAACCCATTCCCCCTCGTCCTAACATTACTAGACCATGTAAATAGTCCCTCCCCAGCTTTCCTGTAGGCTCCCTTCAAATACTGGAAGGCCACTATAAGGTCTCCTCGAAGCCTTCTCCTCTCCAGGCTGAAGAGCCCCAACTCTCTCAGCCTGTCATCATAGCAGAGCTGCTGCAGCCCTCTNNACCGACCCAGGTGCAGGACCTTACACTTGGCCTTGTTAAACGTCATGAGGTTGGCCTGGGCCCACCTCTCCAGCCTGTCCAGGTCCCTCTGGATGGCATCCCTGCCCTCCAGCAAGTCAGCTGTGCCACACAGCTTGGTGTCATCTGCAAACTTGCTGAGGGTGCACTCAATTCTTCTGTCCATATCCTACTCCAGTCTGTACTGATAATGGGGATTGTGTCATGTCTCAGCTCGGCATGGGGTGTCTGGTCCCTGTCTGAGCCACGTTAGTATAGTAGAATTGTAGAATAGAATAGTGGAATCAATCAGGTTGGAAGAGACCTCCAAGATCATCCAGTCCAACCCATCACCCTGCCCTATCCAGTCAACTAGACCATGGCACTAAGTGCCTCATCCAGTCTTTTCCTGAACACCCCCAGGGCTGGTGACTCTACCACCTCCCTGGGCAGCCCATTCCAATGGCAAATCACTCTCTCTGTGAAGAACTTCCTCCTAACATCCAGCCTATACTTCCCCTGGCACAATTTGAGGCTGTGTCTCCTTGTCCTGTTGCTGGTTGCCTGGGAGAAGAGACCAACTCCCACCTGGCTACAACCACCCTTCAGGTAGCTGTAGACAGCAACCTACATGCAGGACCTTGCACTTGGCTTTGTTGAACCTCTTCAGTTTCACCTAGGCCAAATTCTTCACTTTGTACAGGTCCCTTTGGGTGACATCTCTCCTGATATATTGATCACACCAGTCAGCTTGGTGTCATCTGCAAACTTGTTGAGGCTGAGCTTAATCTCACTGTTTACATCGGTGATGAAGATGTTAAACAGCACTGGCCCCAGTACAGACTCCTGAGGGACACCATTTGTCACGTATCCCCATCTGGGCATTGAGCCATTAATCACTGCCCTATGGGTGCAACCATCCAGGCAATTCTTTATCTGCTGAGCAATGCACCTATCAAATCTATTCTCTTCAATTTAGAAGGATGTTCTCATCTGGTGTTACTAACTAACCATTTTTGCTTTAACTTTCCTTTTTCTCATTGTCATACATGCAGAAGCCCTTGTTATTCTTCACATCCAATGCCAAGTTCAACTCCAGCCGTGTCCCAGCTCTCCTGGCCTCATTTCTACACTATCAGGCAGCATCTCTATACTCTTGCCAAGATACCTGTCCCTGCTTGAACTCCTAGTGCAGTTCCTTCTTGACTTTTAGTTTGATCAGCAGCTCTCAACTTAGCCATGATGGTCTTTTGCCTTCTTTGCCTGATTTCTTATACCTGGGGAGTGAGAGCTCTTGAACTCTACAGAAAGCATCCTTAAAGGTCTGCCAGCTCTGTTCTGCTCCCTTGTCCCAGATGACCATTTTCCAAGGGGTCCTAGGGCTCCCAGTTTCCTGAAGAGACAGAATGTTTCTTTAGGGGTCTGACTATACTCATTGACTCACACCCTTTAGGACTGAGAACTCCACCAGTGCGTGATTACTGCAGCCCAGGCTGCCTTCAGTCTTGATGTCCCTGATGAACTCACCTGCATGGGTGACTATTGTGTCCCCGTGGGTAGGACTGTCTATTTCCTGTCTTAAGAAGTTGTCATTTGGGCAGTCTCCTGGATTGCCTACATCTCACCATGTTACTTTTCCAGCAGCTCTTGGGGTGATTGAAATCCCCTGCAGGATGAGAGCCTGTGAGCACAGTGCCTCCTGTAGTTGGAATAAGGTGTCATCATTAGATTCCCTTTGATCTGGTGGCCATTAGTAGACACTAACCACAAGGCTCCCCTTGTTGCCCTAATCTCTAATTCCTACCCATATACTTTGGACTTGCTCATGGGTATTCTGTAGGGACATCTCTCCACACTCTATCCATTCCTTAACATAGAGGGCAAGACCTCCTCCCCAAGTTCCTTTCCTGTTCCTACAGCTAGTCATCATTGATAGCCACACTCCTGTCATAGGATTCATCCAACCAAGTTTTAGTGATGGTTACTATATCAGAGCTTTCCAGCAGCATGGTAGCTTCCAGCTCCTGCTGTTTTTTTTGTCTGTGCTGCACACATTTGTGTCGAGGCACTTCAGGTGTGCTGTTGGCTGTGTCACCTTCTTAGAGAAACATCCCTTAATTAAGGTGTTTCACTGATAATTCCCTGCTGGGTTCTACTATTTCAGCAACCTCTAGCTCATCTTTGTAAAGCTTGTTCTGTGCTGCAGTGTCCCTGGCATGCCTCAGGACAACTGGTTGAAAGCCCTTACCAGGACCTTGTCTGTCTAACCATGAGATGTTATTCCACAGCTTGTCACAGCCAGGAGCTCAGGATGTTTGTGCGGCAGAGTGGCGGTGCAGAGAGGGTGGAGGGGGCAAAAGTAAAATCTTCTGTCTTTGGAAAAAAAAAACCCAAAAAAACAACCAATTTTTTGGTTAGGTCTGGAATTTGTACATAGACTCTCTATATTTTTATAATTTTTGGTGCTGCATCTCCCCATTCTTTCCTTCCTGTCTGTATTTTCTTTATTTCCTCTCTAAATTACAGATAGGAGGGAACAACCATTTTCACTGAAAAGGGCATTGCTTTTGGGTATAATCTATGGTCATTTTAAGAAAGGTCAGTGGTTCACAAGGGTGTTGCTGAACATGGGAATGTATGAAATGTGGCTTTAGGTAAAATAGCAAAATCAGCAGCCTTCAACACCCTGCAATCTTGAGGTGGATAGTGCTAGGAAGAAGTGCCCACCCTGCTTGTTTTCATAAGATTTTCTGCCAGATTATAGCGTTTGCCCTGTCTCTGTCAAAACTTATTTTGACAGTGCAAATTTACCCACTCTGTGAAGGGCAAAGTGAGGAAAGGAGTATGAGTGAACCCAGGAAAGAACAACAGATAGAGAATTTGTGCCTGACTTTGTTTAGTATTGCTGCTACACTAAACTGCTGTAAACAGGTTAAGGTTGTAGACTGAGAAGCAATATCAGTACTGTCATCTTTACTAGTACCTGTTGCTTTACTGAATTGTTTAATCCATTTAATGAGAGAGAATGTGGTCATGAGCAAATCTTTAGGAAGAATGCAGAAACAGTCAAAGCCACCTCCTATTTTTGGCTTGTGCAATGAAATATCTGTGTACTGAAGATGAGAGTTCAAAGTTATGGGTTCAAAGGCACACCAGAACAGAGCAGTTAGAGTTGGGTTTCTGTGAAAAGTTGTACTCCTTCTACTTGGAAAAATGTGAAATTCTGAAACATAATACTTCACTGCCCATTTTTCATTCCTTTGGCATACCTAGAAAGTAAAGTCTAGACTGCTATTTGTCAGCTTTCTATAACTTCTGTCTTCAGCTTGCTGTATCTTCTGGTTCAGCAGCACATGGGGGACATAATTACATGATTAATCTCCAACTTCTCCTGATCTGGGTGTTGTCAGGGGAAAAGGGCACAATGGATGAACAGAAATCCCAATTCCAGCATGAAAGCAGTTGGGAACTCTGTCCTTTGGACACTGCTTTCAGGCCTTAAAAATTAATCTTCCTTTCCCTCAGTGAGACTGTAGGTCCTGCTGAGGTCTATTGCTGGTCCTTTCATAGGCATGAAGAGCAACTCAGAAGTTTCTACAATGCTGTGCTAAGGTGTTTTAGGTTGCATGTATATGCTTATCTATCCATAATTACTTATTATGAGAAGCACATAGGCTTGGTATTGTGCATTTGACAGCTTTGTATTCCTCTACATGTTGTTTCCAGAATCAGTTTTGCTGTTAATACTTCATCTTTTGAGAATGTTGGGCAAAGAATGCAAGGGATACTGCAAATTTTTGTGTATTGCCCAGTAGGTTGTTCCTCATGGGGCTACATGATGATACTAAGACCTATTTGTTTCCCCTGGTAGGGGAAATTGTGAAATTCTAGTCAGAAATAATGATAGTATGATGTTATCCCATGTTTGAGAGAAACTTGATACCTGTATTAAACCAGAAATCTGTGAACAGAAAGGCTGTGTCTCTACTAAGAAGTTAAATGTGCCTAGAAGTATCCTCCGGCACTGAAGACACAGGCAGCCCATGACCATGTTATACAACTACAAAGAAGGTGACCACATCTAAACTGTCTTACAGAATTTATACCTGAGCTGTATTTCTTCCCTGTGCCAAATCAGTGCCAAGGATTTGTCTATTAACTGAGCTGCAGTGACAGTTGAAGTCTACTGTCTGGGACTGCTGCTTCATACTGTTTAATTTACTGGTTAAAAGTGATCAAAAAGGAATATTTGGCTGTTTGTCTCTGGTTTTGTTGCTCCTTGAGGATCAACACCCCAACTGCTGCATGGCATGCTTTTGGAAAGTCATTTTGTCTTACTCCTTCTGAAGACTTATGGGTTTACATTAAAATGACAGTCATGCTGCTTTTGTGTATCCCTTGGAAACAAAACAAAAATGGAAGAAGAAGCCTTAAGCAAGTGTAACACTGGCCACTGTACATGAGGCTCTGTGATGATGGGACTGAAAAAGCTTTCCTTTTCCCTAAGGGTTTTTTAGCCCTTTCTCCCAAGATGTATTTTGTCTTTCCTTTAACATTTCAGGGGATTACAGTGATTTCTTTTCACCATCAATATTGTGAATATATGCACATATGTAGTGCATTTCTGCTGTGTGCTTCTAGTGCAGGCCTGGTATATGACTATATGTGTGTGTATATGTGCATTGCACATCTATGGAGGAGCTCTGTAGTGTCTGTGTATGATTTTTGGTGGTTGGTATTAAGTGATGGTGACAGGTCACATGAGCACTGAGGCTTGGGCCCAGCAGGAGGTGGTGCATATACATCTTCAGCATTAACACAATCGACATCCCCTCAACAGAAGGGTGGCTGGGCCTTTCCTTAGGAAACATATGCCAAAACTATTATCAGAGACTACGTCATGGCCTGCAGCAAACTGGACAGGATGTTAATGAGGAGGGAATTGTGGAAGGAATCGGAGTGCATCCCATATCATCAAAACAGAATGCTGAATAAACAGGTTATTTCCATTACCGTGTCCTGTCAGCAGTCTTTGTATTTTGATCTTTATCAGGTTTATGCTGATAAAGGTTTCCTTTTTCATTTCTTAGTTGGTATTAGGTTCAGGGTGTTTTAAGTGCAATAAATCAATAAATGCAAACGTCTGGGGGGGGCTACAAAAGACACGGTGGACCCAGGACAGCTCATTATTTCTCCTTGACGGGGGAATCTCTGGTGCATCCTGTGATATCTGTGACAGTGTGTAATGAGGCACTCCACCGTGTCAAGCCCAGAGTCATCATTCTGTCTTATCTGCTGCAGTAATGAGACTTTCTGAACTACTGAATTCAGCAGAAGTTATAGGTGTAAAGAAAATGGTTTGCATTTTGCAAATATTTACAAGAGGTGGAGACCAGGGAATTTGAATTAGTTGTTTCTCCATTTAGGACCATGTATCAGAGCATATATTTAAATCTAAGTTGTGTTGAAGATTCAAATAGTGGCTAGCACTGATTTAATTTCGCATTTGGCAATTTTCTTCTGTAGTCCTGGAATTCAGATTAAATATTTTATTTTTTTCCTTTATCATTTTCTTCCTATCCCTCTCCTCTTTCCTGAAACTTTGAGTAAAAAGAGTGAGATACCTAAAATAAATACCTTTGGGAATAGCAGCTGTCCATTTAAAGTAATCTTTGGGGTGTGTTTTAGAAAGCAAAATGCATTATTTTTTCCAAGATACCAACTGTTAAGAGGTTGCATTTGTGCAAAGTGATCAGAAGTTCAACAATACCATTAGATTGATATCTCTTGAAATGTTAGACTCCTTTGTTTATTCATAGCAAGTTCATTTTATCATTAATTTTCAGCTGCCTTGTCTTTACTGGACAATGAATGTGTTTTTTTCCTACGTCTTAGGTAACATGCAGTAACTAACATGAGGCAAGCTATAGTTGTAATGTGAGTTATCAGGATGACGTGACTCTTGGCCTCATGGCAAAGTATTCACAAACTCCCTTGCCTTTGTTATGATTTTACCAAATGTCAGCTAATGTGCACTAAAAATAGGTCTTGCTGCCTGCCACCCCAACAGGAATGACCTCAGTTCTGACTTGGAGCTTCCTTGTCTTGGGGTGCAGAGATGGCTCACGTGCCAGAGGTGTTCAAGTCTTAGCCCCTCGTCAGCTTGAGGTGCGAATCTGTGCCCCAGTCTGCTAGAAATGAAATGTTCAGTGTTGCAAAAACCATCGAACATTGCTTGACTAACAGCTACTGTCGTTCATCATCAAGCTGAGCTTAATTTGAGGTACCTGCTATTGGTAAATGCCCATCTAAAACATTTGTTGTCTCTTCTTAAACTTTCAAAGGAAATGCCTCTGAAGATCAGGTACTGAAGAAAGAGAGAAGTTGGATTGGATCTATTTGTTTATGTACCATACTGTCATTCCAAGTGACCTAGTTTAGGATTGTGATGAGACCTGAAGAGCAGAGTATTGAAAATGTTGTTTGCAAGAGCCTGTGTGCCAGAATAATATGGGGTAAAATCATCTTAATGAGATAGTAGGTCATCTGTGGAATGCATTTCTCTCTAAATACAGTGGTTTTATTTTCCTTAAGAGGAACACAGTGAACCTCTCACAGGAATGCACTTTCATAAGGCAGAGAGAAAATAAGGAAAGGTTCTGGTTCTTTCAAAGCTTGAGCAGAAGCAGTTGTCTGCAGCTCCCCACAGCTGGCAGCCATCATGATTAAACAGTTGTTATTGCCAACTTGTGCTAGATTCACACATAGTGATGGAACACTGAACAAAAAATGTACTTCAGAAGTAAAATGACTGTTGTTAGTTTCGCAAAATAAGCACAGAGATGTTTTATTATTGTAAACCAAGATCCAGAACCTAGTAGTCCAAAATAGTACTGTAGCTTCCAGCTAAATATCAAGGCCTGTCAGGTGGTATCACATCCATTCCCTCTTCAGCTTTATTTGACCCAAGAGGAAATTCGTTGAAATGCTTGCTAACCTTTACTGAACAAAGGGAGTGACTTAAGAAACATGATTTTTTTTTTTTCCCTGGGGAGTTTTACTGCCTGGCCTAGGTTTAGGCAAGGTTTCCCCCTTGACATTTTTCTACCCATGTTCTTAGTGTTCCAAGGAGCACAGCAGAAGCTCACAAGGAGATGAGTTACATTGGTGTTCCCCTGGAATAAGCAGGACCAGAGCCTTGGCAGTAAAATGACACTATGTATAAGACAATAAGGAAGGCATATTTTGACTGTTCTGAACTTGCAAGGGGCATCTTGTAAACCTTATGAGTTTTCATTATCTCATTGTATGGAAAAGGTAAAGTTATGGACAATAGCTAGGAAACAGTATATTTCTTTTTTCCTTAATGTATCCTGCTATAAACTTACAGTGGCTGCAGGTTGTGCTGTGAAATGAGTGACGAAAAGATGAATGTGTAAAGGTTGTTTACAGAAGGGAAGTTGCTTTACTATATGCTTTCCCATCCTGAATCTGGTTGATAATATCCTCTAGTTAATTGATTAGTGAGTAAAACTTTTGTTTCTGTTATCCAAAATACTTTATAAAATCTAGGTTTTCTCACTTCTCTGTCCTTGCTTAGAGTGCCATTCACATTGCTCAAACTGAATACATGCAGGACTCTATTGATTTTTCTCTTCTTGGTCTTCATCCATCAACCATAATAAATTTCATATTGAAATAACAAATATGCCTTCCTAGCCAGAGAATGGCATTGCATTGCTTTTCACTTCCAGACTTGAAGAATTATTTGTCCTTGTTTGTTTGCTGCATCAGCACCAAAGAACATGTTTTCAGATCTTTGCACCACATGTGCCACCAAAAAGGCTCCTTTCTTGATAGAAGTCATCTACTTTCCAGTTGCCCCACTACTGCCTGTACCACCATAAGCTCATATCTCACTAAGGATATGTGCTACCAATGCAACTGATACCTTATTTGAGAAACTTGAGGAAATATTATAGCCACATCAGTAAGAGGTGAAAATTCAGCTGCTGTTTTATAGTATATTATTCTGTCTGCTGGAAATAGTTAATGTTAAAACCAGTGTTCTGAGACACGTAGTTATTATGTACATATGTATGTGCATATATATGTCTACCAGAAGAGAATTCTTTTTGATTGGTTGGAAAACTCATTTTCTGGGCAAGACAATAGTAGTGATCAGAAAGTCATTTCTTGTTAAAAATGTTTAGCTTTGCTTTGCCTAATACTCAGATTTAGCTCTGCTCTGCCTTCCGATGTGTGTGTGCCATATTATTTTGTGCCTTACTGCTTATAGAAGTACTTTAAATCATGCAAGTAGTACTGATCCTTGTGCTGTTTTTAAACTGGAAGTGTTTAGACTGCATGTCATTGTATCTGAGCAATTTCATTCGTGTGATTTTTATACAGGAAAGTGAATATAGTTAATAGTAATCTTTTAGTGCATTTAAATAGTTCCTTTGGATTTCAAAGACCGTAGTTCAACCTTCTGGGCCAAAGAAATTACTTAATTCTTTATACTTTTATTTTTAAAGTGTTATCAAACTGTGGAAAGACTTTTGTTGGTTTTCTTGACTTACATTAATTTAACTTCAAACACAGGACTGAAGGGTTGGGGTTTTCCTATTCTTTCTGGATAGGATTACTGTAGTGATGATGGGAGCATTGTAGCTTAAATTAACATGGGATGGGGTGATGCCTTACTGTTTTAACTTTGATGTTAATAAAATTGGAATTTCTACCTGATCTTTGGTTTAAATAGCACTTAATTTAGCTTTCTCCTCTATAGCTTTTTCTAGTGGATAACTTGAAGTTAGACAAAAAAAACCTTTAGCTATTGATTTCTGACTACTGCACTTTAGAATTCTGCTTGGCATTACCTAGTATACATCCTCTTACCTTGATTAAGATTCATTTCCCACCGTCCTACGTTTTGATGAGCTTAAGATGCATCAAAGTATACCTGTGCAATCATTAGATGCCTCTGGCACATGTATTAGCTCAGATATGTTAACAGCTCATTTTTAAATCATAGAATCATTTTCATTGGAAAAGACCTCTAAGATCATCAATTCCAACCATTGACCTAATACCATCATGGCCATTAAACCACCTCTCAAAGTGCCATGTCTGTATCTTAGTCTAGACAAAGCCTATGGCACTATTTCACACTGACTTGAGTACAAGTAAGGGAAGACCTTTAACTCTGTGCTTGGATGCTCAGCCTGCTATCAGTGTGTCTCTTTTCATGATTCATAGTCTAACAAATAATTTTGTTCCCCATGTCAGCCAGAAGAAGAACTTAGTCTTTTCTTTTAGAGCTATGTTGGTAAGTGGAAAGTCATAAAACCGAGTCATGCAGGTGAATTACTACTGTGAATGTACTGACTGAGGCTTAAATCACAAAAAATTAATTTGCTTTCTTGCAAAAGATAACACTGCAAAATATTCCTGGGACATTTTTCTGCTGTTACTGTGTCTGGCTAACTGTACTGTTCACAGCAAACAGTCTATTTTCATTCATTAAACATACCTACCACACATATTATATTTATTGTGGAACAGCATACTACTATAAAGCTATGCATTGATTTTGTACTCCTACCAAAGTTGCCACAGTAATCACCTACTCTTCAGTATTTCATGATAATTTTACACCAGTACAAATACTGTTGCTTCAACCTGGAATTAATTTCCTACAAACCATATTTCTGTCTACCTCCCTGATCCTTCAAATGATACTTAAAAGCTTCTCTAATTATGTGGAGAGATGGCACAGACATTAGAAGAGAAAATTAAGCAAGAGATGACACTGGTTCTTACCAAGATCTGATTATGATTCCAAGAGCTGAATCTTGACAGTAAAACACCTCAAGTCATAAGAGGAGTTTTGTAACTTATTTTGATTTATAATATTTAATATACTGAGAAGAAAGAATCCTGCCTAGTATAGTATATATAGCCGATATACATTTGCCATATAGCAAACATATACTGGCTACAGTATAGTATATATTTACCGATAGCCCTTTGCAAATCACGTTGTGCTGGGGGAGGTATAGGCTGGATGTTAGGAGGAAGTTCTTCACAGAGAGAGTGATTGGCATTGGAATGGGCTGCCCAGGGAGGTGGTGGAGTCACCGTCCCTGGAGGTGTTCAAGAAAAGCCTGGATGAGGCACTTAGTGCCATGGTCTAGTTGGCTGGATAGGGCTAGGTGCTAGGTTGGACTGGATGATCTTGGAGGTCTCTTCCAACCTGGTTGATTCTATTCTATTCTAACTAAAATACAGTGTATGTTAAGATCTGAGAACTGGCAAACACATTGTTACTGAATAGGAGTGATAATCAATGAAACAAGAGCAAGAGCAGATGAAGGAAAAATAGGTCTCTTTTCACCCCAAAGAACACTATTTGAACACATTTGCTGCTTGTTATTATTGGCATGATTTTTATTAACAGTGAAAATCACATCCTGCTGTGGTTCTAAAAGATCGTGTTATTAACAGGCATCTCTCCTTCCACATACTTGAAGTAGGAAGGGATTTGTAGCTGTTATGTGGCACCAGAAAAATTCTGATTTCTGTGGTTTTGAGGAAGAGCTCTTTCACATGCAGATAACCTGCTAATCTGGGCGATTAAGAGATTTTGGCCAGTCAGATTGCTTTTGGCTTTTTTATCAAGCTGAGTTAATTAGTTAATATTAGGAGGGAAAAGGAGTGAGATACAAATCTAACAAGCAGTGAGTAAGTAAGACTTCCTGTAGTCTGCTGTGACTGGAGGATACTACAGAAACTGTGGAATGGAAGCACGTAGGGGTTTTCCATTGAGCAACATACTTAAATTCTTACACAAGTGAAACTAAAGGATATATGAGTCAGTGATAAACCACATGGGCACCCATATGTCTGAGAGACTGTCCTGGCCCTGGGGGAGATCCAGCAATTTGATCCAGTCTCAAGTACCATGTATTTTAAGGGACTGGTCAATCAGCATTTTAAGTGTCACAGCAAGAGAAAATAGCACAGTAAACGTATATAATGTTATGGCTTCAGGTAAGTTTTACATCAAATACTCTCTTCCCTCAATTTTTGCTTGCAATACCAGGCTTGGCTTATTTCTTTATTATTGTACTGGCAAGAATAAGGAATAATTTTCTACTTGTGTTTTTACACACAGCTTCAAACATAGCTATTAAAACAAATGTTCAAGTAAAATACTGAGGAAACATTTTGTATGTGCTTAAGAAAAGACACAAAATAGAGTTTCTTGCCATGCTCTTCTGTCATACAACTGAACATGTCTTGAAACTGTTCTATCTTCCACTACTGAGACTCATCCAAAATCCTTGAGTGATGCAACCAGTTGAAGTCTGAGGACACCAAAATTAAGGACTGACGATGTGTCTTACTGCAAAAAGAGAGGAAAAGGCAAATCTTCATTCTGATAAAGGTGGCTGGGGGTAAGTGGAGATGATGGGAGGAGCACCTGCCTTTCTCTCAAGCCTGTTTCTGAAAACAATCTGAAACTGTAATAGTACAATATTAAAATAAGTGAGAGACAAGTGCTTGCATGGTTCCTTTCTTGGCCACACCTGGAGAAGAGGAGGCTCAGGGGTGACCTTATTGCTGTCTACAACTACCTGAGGGGTGGCTGTGGCCAGGGGGAGGTTGCTCTCTTCTCTCAGGTGGCCAGCGCCAGAACGAGAGGCCACAGCCTCAGGCTGCGCCAGGGGAAGTTTAGGCTCGAGGTGAGGAGAAAGTTCTTCACTGAGAGAGTCATTGGACACTGGAATGGGCTGCCCAGGGAGGTGGTGGAGTCGCCGTCCCTGGAGTTGTTCAAGGCAAGATTGGACGTGGCACTTGGTGCCATGGTCTAGCCTTGAGCTCTGTGGTGAAGGGTTGGACTTGATGATCTGTGAGGTCTCTTCCAACCCTGATGATACTATGATGCTATGATATGATACTTCAGACACTTGGCTTTGCAATGACCTTACTGCACACCTAGAAGGCCAAAGATTAATTTTTCAGAAACAAAGATATGATGATGTTTGATGACAGTTACCAAATTGAATTTCCTGGAACCAAGTAGCTTTAGAAATGGGACTTCAGCTTCTTTTGTCAGTTTCACCTTTAATTTTTCAGCAAGGCTGAAACCTTAGGTATAGCTCAGTATGGCTGAAACTTGGTTTCAAATGCAGCTATTTAAATGTATCAGACTATCCTAGGAATCTTTTTTGTTCTTCATGAAGGATGATGATCTGGTGGGGAATAAGTGGAAAGGCAAAAGTGACTGTAGTTCTGTTTGTGTGTCCAGTCTCCTTTAAATCTTCAGTCCTACATTATCGGACCAAATCCAGTTTCCTGTTTATATATGTCTGGCTTTGATGCGAGTACAACAGATTAAGAAGCAGAAGCAGAGTTCCTGTTTTAGTAATTTCTCATTAAGATGTATATAAGTCCAATGACATTGTGCTGACAATTATTCAAAACATCAGAGGGCTGAGCACATACTTGTACATCAGCAGCAGAGATTTAAAGGCGTACCACCTCAGTAGCAGACCCACTGCTTCATCTTTGATCAAAGCTGCAGATTACAAGGAAATTGTACATGTTGTTTTACACGTGTTTTAAGCAAAGGAAAATCACTCTGAAAAGGCTGATTTATCTATACAAAAGAATTAAGTAAATAATTCCTGCACTAAATTAAATCCCACAGTTTTTGTCTGAAGTTGATTTATCAACCAGTGTTATTTGAAAACTGTTGATAGGCTTTTCTGGCAATTTGTTACTTACATTTTATGTTAAGGAGTTGTGCTGTACTTGCAATTTCAAGGTCTTTAGCA